>JAJMES010000320.1:0-25450 GCA_030574275.1 Pichia sporocuriosa
TTAACTTGAATCGATTTTGAAAAATGAAAGTTTCTCAACACTATCGCTATTATTTGGTAAATTCTATTTTTTGCTTATAACATTTTACCATACTGGTTATATCAGTTGAATATGACAGGTGGTTTAAATCTAATTTTTTCAATATTACCTATTGATACATCAAAGAATCTACATTAATGAAGGAGATTCAGGAAAAAAAAGAGAACTAAAAACAACAGAAATTATAAAAATTGGTGAATTTGAACGTCTAGTGTAATGACTCTGTTTTCTTATGATGGTTTTGCATGAAGAATGAACTAATTAAATAGAAATGGTTATAATAACACATTATAATATATGAAATCAGATATAATGTGTGGCATCTATTGCTTGTCTTTTTCAATTATATATTGATAGCAATTGAATCTAGTTTGAACAAAGTTTTATTTTTTGAAACCGGATTTTACTGCAGATTATGAAATGACTGGTTTATTTACATTTATATTTGTGTAAATAAATTATGTTACATTCTGAGGTTTAAATAATATTTATTGATTTAAAGAACGATATCTTTTTTGGTGATATCCACATATAAATATATAATATTATCTAGATAGTTTGATTAAGCTGGGCGATAAAACAGGGGTATACAATCCAAAAAAACTAGCAAAAAATAAATAAAACAACTGCAAATCTCCTGCCGTAAGATAAAAAATCTTTATTTTCTGCACAAAAAATTCCAGACACAAAAAACGCCAAAAACCGAATTTTTTCAATTTTTTGAGTGTTTCTACCATCTGGACATTCGGCTTAGTTTCCGTTTTAGAATATTATGCGATTTTTTTGTGTCGTCTGTAAATCTCAAAGGGGCAACTTTTCCGCGATTCCTCAAATTTCCAAATCGTAAAATTCGCAAAATTCGCATTTTTTCCACTTTTTTCAAAAAACGGAAAAAGTTTTTAAAATAAAGAAAATTCGCTCGTTTCATAAAAGAGAGGATAATCAAGAGATTTTTGAAGGCACCTCGCTGATGAAGTACCAGCTGTTTTGGTACAAGAAGCATATCTTTCTCCTATTTTCTTTTGCCTATACAAACGCCGTCCTTGATTTTAAAAGCTCATGAATGGTAACTTATTTGGAGTAACCAACACAATGGTCCTATTTTACAATATCTGCTAATAAAATTTCTCTTGTTGCCAAAATAAGCAACAATAGTTTGTCATTTCATCAGGAATCAAATAAAACCTAAACGAAATGAAGATGACTTATTTTTAATGGATACTCCAGCCTTTTTAATATTAGAAAACTGATCTTTGACAGGGTGAAATAAAGAAATACAATATATAGACATAAAATGCAATTTGATATCACCGATGTTATTATAATTATTGCCTTATTTGATGTTTTTGAAACAAAAATTGAAATAAAAATTGAAATGAATGAGATTTCACCTCCTCCAGAACGGCAAAATCTAATTGGCTCTAACATAGCAAAAAATAGAGGGATAAATATATGACCCATTTTTCGGATTAACGTACTCTTACCAGTTGAATTTTTGATAACAGCAAGCATATATGAAGTTAAATTACTTTTTGTGACATTATCAATAGCTTTAACTTATTAGATGCATTTTTTTAATTCAGAAAAAAAGATAATGGAAACGTTTTGTACTACCGACGTTAAGCTTGGACAGTTTGTTTTTTTTCAATATATGTAAAAACGACTGAACTGACCAACACTGAGTTTAATGGAACCATTGAGACCATTTGAACAATAATATTATTCTTTGGGTTGAGTAAGTAATAATCGGGGAATTGCAACAAATTTTTCTTTTAGGGATTCAATTTTGCCTTCAAAATTTGAGTGGAGTCAGGTAACATATTTTCAAAATTACCAGAATCTTGATTGGTATTACCAACGGTTTTGGTGGATAATAATGCAATAGCAGATAAGAATTAGCAGAATTGGAACGAATAAAATTTTCCAGCATTTTGTATTTAATAATGAGCAAAAACTGGGCAAATATCATCAGCAAAAAAATGTTAGTACTTATATTCTTTGCTTGTTTTATGATTTTTTTCAATGATTAAACATGTACGACTTTCTTAAGTCTTAGTGTGGAGGCCATATCGACATTTAGCAGCGTTTGCGCTTTGAATTATTAGTTCGATATACATGTGTTCGATTAGATATTTGAGGTTTAAATAATCTTTACTAATTCAAAGTATAATATTATATATCATTTATAAATTTATAATATTATTTAGCTAATCTAAATCAGTTTATCGATAGAATATGGGCATATGACCCAAAAACTCTAAAAAAACAACTGTAAAACGCCTTTCAATAAGAGAAATCTTGATTTTCTTCAGAAGGATTTTTTTTTTCTTTTGGAAATTCCATTAGATTACCGTTTTGACATATTATACGATTATTTTGGTTTCTAGAACAATGTATTTAAAGTGAGGTATGTTCAACCAGATATTGATATAGATTCTTGAGGTACTATTATCTTTGATTTTAATATTTAATGTTTACAAAACAACGTATCAATCTTTTACCTTTGAAGTAAATATATCAAATAGATCTCTTTTTCAAGCTGAACAAATTTTTAGATTAAACATGTTGACTGGATATTTGCATCCAAGTATTAGCTAGCTTCAACAGGCACTTTCATAAGCGACTAATATGCTTATAATTTATTCATACAAAAATGAATATGTGTAAAATTCAAAAAAATATTTCACTTTAACGATACAATAACAAGATAAACATTTTAACCTGGTATTTTGACTTGATTGTTTGATGGTAGATAACATTATAAAAAATGCTCGATATAATAACCGCTTTACAAGTTAAACAAATGTTTCAGTTTAATCACTTAAAATAACTATAATAGAACAATATTGATATAAACCTTAATCAAAGAAAAGATTAGAAAAATTAAAAACTAATGAGTATAATACTAGAACGAAGAACAAAAAATCATGACAATATTCCTCTAATACTTCTTGATTTTATTAATTAAATTACTTGAAGGGATGGTGCTGTTTCATTCTCGATTTGTTCCTTTTTCAAAAATAAATAAAATAATTTTGATGAAATTGGGTATTCAGTATATGTATGAAAAGTCAATATATTGTTAATCACAACTATTCTTCCTGCTGTATTGTTGTAATTAAAGAAGAACAAATTAACTTAATAACGAAAAGAGGTGTGTGACATCCCAAAAAATCAACTTATTCGGGATTCAAACAATATCCAACTTGGGAAAATCGCAAAATTAAAAGTTTTAATCATAAATTATTGTGCTCATAACATAATCGTATTGATAAAAGCTTATCATAATAGGCTAAAAACTCTTGCAAAAAAAATGGACAAAAAAAATTTAAAATAGAATTTTCAACGGAAACCCGAGAAGTTCAAAAATTTTGGTTTCTTGTCGGGATAATATGTTTTATATGTGCAATCTGGTTTAACTCTAATCATAACCAATGTCATGCCAACTGGATTTTATTTTGAATGACCTAGATGATGATTATAGTTGATCTAGTGGATTCAGGATATAATGATGTGTTGCATTGAAAATTCTTGATCTTGAATATAGAACTTTGTTTAATATACTTGGTTATTTTATGGCATATATTACATTTGTTTACATTTTTCACTATTGATACTTGGTAGTGACTGGCTATTCACAACGCAAAAATTAACAACATTTGAATAGATTAATCGATTTATCATAAAGTTTGGGGATTTTTCATCTTGATGAATTTTAAATATCTAATTATATTTAATTGATTTATCGCTTTTCACATTTATAATTCAAAATTTGAAAAGAGAGTTTTTAATAGTATTTTATTGATGAAGTAAAAAGACAATTGCTCTTTCGATCAAAATTTAGAAAGCTGGTTTACATTTTAAAGTAAAATATAACTTTGATTCTTGAAAGAGAAGCAAATAAAACTACACTTTTTTGTTACTATTTCAATGGATATATAGTTCTCCGAAATAAAATATGTGCTGTAGTGAGAGATTGAATAATAACGACATAGGTTGCAAACTATAATATCGCATACTTTGTAGCATGTAAGATAAAATCCTCTAAAATGATAATAGCTTTTATTCAATCACTATTGAAAACTGATTTCTTGTTTATAATATCAGATTTTGCAATAAGTTACGAAACCTTGCTAGCACTTGTCGGAACTCACTCGTATGTAAGATATGAAAACAAGTATTAAATTTTTCATGGTAATATCACCATATAATCGACGAGAACTTGATTTAATACAAGTTTAAAAGTTAAAATATCTAGGTGTTTTTTTTACCTTTAATCCAAAAATTTATGAATATCAAGTAAACTTATCAAATAATTATTTGATCCAACAAAATGTAAAGATTTTGTATCGATTGCAATAAATATAGATTTTTACAACGATTACCAAGTGAATTTCCAGAGTTGTTATAACCAACAGCTGCACCATGTTACCATTCTGTTCCGGTTTCCAAATCCATTTAAAAAGTTTTGAAGAACCTGTAATTATCTGATAAAGCGGAGCAAAAACCGTTTTGGGATAACCGATTTCCAAAACGTTCACGTGACCGGGATTTAAGTGTCTTTTTATGCTTATTGTTGAATTGATTTAGCAAAAATACAGTATAGCTATTGTAACAATTGCTATTTTTAAAACAAATATTCTCAAAACTACATATGAACATGACAGATTTTTTACGACCGTTGAACGTTAACCGCTTTGACACCAATAGTTGACAACATTAATCGCTTAAAACAATTAAAGTATACTACGGGATACGAGTTCCCTGTAAAATAGAAAAGGGAAAAAGATAAAAAGAAAAAATAAAAAAAAAATAAAAAAAAAAAGAAAAGAAATTTTTTGATACGTCGCATATTCCGTTTTGGGATTATCAGTAAATTATCCAGAATGGGTAATTTTCATCTTCAAACATAAATTTTGACTTTTACCGATTTGAAGTTGAAAAGGTTTAAAAATGGATCGAATTCCTTTTTATTTTTCCAGATTGATTTTTGTTTATCATCTATTTTTATTCTTGTTTAGTTATCATTAAGCAAGACAAGCAATCTTTACTTGACTAACTAAAAAAAAAAATTATAAAATTTCATTATGCCTGATATCGTTTTTGACATTGTTGGTACCTGTATTTCATACGAAAAATGTATTGAAGGTATTGAATTCAGAATGGGTGAAAGATTCAAAGCTTCCGGTATTGATCCAAGATTATTCTTTTTCTTCTGGTTAGCAGGTTGTGAAAGAGATTACTCTTACTTATCACAATGTAAACATTACCAAACTTTTGGTGATATTTTCAAATACACATTTTACAGATCTCTTTTCTTTGCTGGTATCAAAGAACCAAGAGAATATGCAACTGATGAAGATCTTGAATACATCTTCGGTGAATGGTTTAAATTAGAAGGTAGACCAGAATTAAAGGAAATGTTCAAACGTTTAAGAGATTACGGTTTCACTATTTGGTGTTTAACTGACGCTTCCCATGATAGAGTTGCTGGTTATTTCAGACGTTCAGGTGTTGATATGCCAGATGAAAACTTAATCTCATGTGATTCAATTGGTGCTGGTAAACCAGAAGCAAAGGTCTATGAATTCATTGCTAATAAAATTCCATCATCAGGTAATGATGCGTTCTTTGCTGCATCTCATATGTGGGATTCTATTGCAGCTAAACAAGGTGGTTTCATTACTGCTTGGTCAAATGTCCATGAAAAGGAACCATGTACTGAAATTTTCGGTTCTCCAGATATTATTGCTGATGGTTTAATTGATATGGCTGATAAAATTATTGCTAAGCACAAGGAATTAACTGGTAAGAAATAATACTATATATAATCTTCTATACATACTCTAAAATTTAATTAATAAATTCCATACACTTATTGAAATTCGTAAAACTTTTGTTTTGAAGAAAATTGACAAAATAAAATTTCCAGTTCTCAAACTAACACACGCATCTACTGCTTAAAATAGATTTAAAACTGTATAAAGTTACATATACCCCGGTCATTATTCCTTGCAAAGGCTTAATATTAGCTTAAGTTTGTTAAATTTGAGCCTATCAAAAATTATTCAAAACGTCATTAATAAAACTTAAACATTCAATCGGAGTTGAAATTTTTGAAAACGGTGCAACAGGAATCAATTCGTAAATTTTTCGTGAAAGTTATACAATAATAAAAAAAGAGAGAAAATGGATTTTGTATTAAGGTTTGCAGAATTCTACGTTTCAAATATTTTGGATCTAAATGGCAGAAGAATACCGTATATAATGATGAAGTACAGACAGATAGTATTATTTTTTATTTCTTACCATTAATCAAAATTACACAGAAATTATTATCACAAATCATTTCTTCCACACAACTTTGAAAAGTTTTTTAATGTTGTAGTAGTATTTGTTCCTTTGGTCAGCTAATGACTACGTATTTTTCGTCTGACAATAGTTCATATTGCAGTACTTTTATACCATTATTTGATTGATTATATTTCTATAAAGATACTCTACTTAATTAATTGAACGTAATAAGATAAACAATTCATCTTATTTCCTCGACTATGTAAAATCTTTTTACGTAGCACTTTCAGTCATCATAATACTATGTATATTTTATATGTTTATTATTTCTAAGCCAAACATAATTCCCAACCAAGCTTATGAGAGATATCAAACCAGTGAATACACTCTAGCCCTTTGTTATTAATCTTCCAATTTTCCTTTATAATTACCAAAATCCTTTTAAAATTTTTAACTGGAAATGATCTTGACATTTCCGATACCTTTTCCTCAATCCATAATTTATCTGATTCTAAAACACATGACATACCAGCCATTAAAAGTGGGAAACATGATGATGCTTGCACTATCGATCCAAAAATTATATTGATACATTGAATTAATTCAACAAGTAATAGTTGAATTTCAGGTGATGCAGGTGGAATTTTCTTCGCAAGAGTTTTCAGATAAATTGATGAACTTAATCTATAAGCTTCAAATAATGTTAAATGCAGTTCTAAATCTTTATCAGATTTTAAATAACATAATGACCTTGTATGTGGTTTAGTATTTTTAAGTTGAGTTTCTAAATTTAAGTATTTTTCCTGAAAATCAATGTAAATTTTATTTCTCAATTCAATATAATCATTATAATCATAAGTTTTTTCATAAAGCTCAAGCTCTGATTCCATATTTTTTAAATCAACATAAGTATTTGAAATTTCACCGATTAGAACATATAAGGGTCTAACGCAACCTTGTAATGGATCACAAACCAAGTCATTATCAATAACTTCAAGTTGTAACTTGTTATCAAATTGTTTAATTGCATCTTCTTTATTGGAAAGAATATTTTTTAAATGTGAATCTTTAGAATTTTTTGGAACCTTATTTTGTGAAGTAACAGTTAAATCTAATATTTTGCAATATTCATCCATTCTAAAACAAGTACCTTCAGCATGGCTAATACTTGCTAAAACATCATGATATAGAAAATTTGAAATTAGCCATTTTGATTCTTTATAATCACCTAAACATTTTTTAATTTCTTTTAAATCCCCATTTGATTCTTCCAATAAAAATTTATGCAAAGTTTTAAAATGTTTATACCATTCTTTAACATCACCAGCACAAATTAATGCCGCACATAAAATTGTGTATAATGAAGTAAACGCAAGTCTATCAATATTTATTGGTTTTTTATTTTTTAATTCTTGTTTTGATAATTCAAGTGACATATTTAAATATTTTAAAGATAATTCTTGATCTTTGGAATCATTTAAAAAGATACCTCCCCATCCAATTAGTGCATAAAGAATAGATTTATTATTTTCTGCAAGTGGAAGATATAAAGTTAAAAAAAAATTAGATTCATTTGGTAAAATTGAAACAGTTTGAGAAACACAAGTCCTGTAATAATCTAAATATACAATTTCTTCTTGCCCTAAACCGTTAAGAATTTTTTGTGATGGATAATTGGTTAAATTTAATTCAAAAAATGAAAGAGAATAGTTATTAGAACCAACTTTACGCTTTAAAGACTCCAAGAGAAACGTTCCTTCAGGAAAGTCAACTGAATAAGAAGCAATTTCACTATCTTTATCGCTTTCTTCATTTTTATTCCCAAACTCAAAAGCAAAATCATGTCCATTTTTATCATTAATAATTTGAATGGAATCATCGAAATGGTTATGAATGTCAGTAAAATTAATGTTATTAAAGTCTACATTGAGATTATCACCAAATTTTTCAATGCTTTCTTCCGTAATTTTATTATTATTATTATCATTAGATCTAAAATCATTAAAATTTATTAATTCGTTATTTAAAAATTGAGACATCAATGAATTCAATAAATTATCATGATTGGCTTGGGTCAATAAAGAAATATTTTGTTTATCGGTTTTGGGTTGAATCAATTCCAGCTTTTTATCATGATCTTCATTTAATTTTTTGGTTGTTGTAACTATGTTTGGTATATTATCCTTTTCAACAATCGATTTTTGTTGTTTTAATTTGGAAACTTTTGAATTGAGATTTGACCAAATACAATCAACACCAGCTTTCGTGCAACGACCACAAGAAGGTTTGATTTCATCACAACGTTTTTTCCTCCTTTTACATTCTTTACATCCATTTCTTGATCGTGAATTAATCCCAAGTCTTTCATTTTCTTTATCGGCTGCATTTTGAAAAAAAGGGAAATTTTCAGTAGTATTGTTAATAAAGGATTTTGTTGGTAATACATCCATATCTAAAACAGACATGTTACCACCTAAATCTAAAGTTGCAAACATGGCAGGTTTTCTATCTATTTATTTTTTATTATTATAGTTATTATTATGATTTCACGAAAATGATTCAACTATCATTTAAAAAGTAGAATAAATAAAAAAAAAAGGAGGAAGGAATCCCAAAATATAAAAGAAGGGCCTTTGAACTTGAAGCAAAAGAAAGATAAAAGGCACAAATTCTAGAATGTGTCAATTTTTTTTTTTTTTCATCTTTTACTATTCCGCCTTTTTTCACAGAATCATGGGGGGGACAATAAGAAGAAGAAACCCGTCAGATAGGCGGATTCCCTTTCCCGATAATATTGATAAGAAACTCGTTGAGAATTTATCGGCGTTTTATTGGTCACCAATATTATGAACGGCTAAAGCAAGTTTATCTTGAATTATATTAAAATTAGCAATTCTAATATCCGGGTAACTGCGAGATTAGATCTTTTTTCTCTGTCGTTCTTTAGGTATTATTAAACAGTTTCCTTTATTTTTGACATAGTTACTACGTTAAAGCTAGTTTAAGGTCCTTAACAGGAATCCGGTTACTAAAATTTAATTATGTAGAAATATCTAGGTGAGCTTTTAGCACACTCAAAGTATGGTGTGTTTATATCATAAAGAAGATTAGATGAATAATCCTTATGGTGTAAAATCTTTTTAATTTAGTTTTCGAATATAAGACAATAAATAATTGTGGTAAAAAAAAAATGCTTTAAATGCGCCCTGCAACTAAAGAAGTGAAAGGAAAACAATAACTAATAATATAAATTCAAGTTTTAATCTACAATTTAGATTTAACAGGTGTGCCAAGATTCTTTAATATTTCATTCTTAGTATTGTTCATTCTAGAATCAGTAATTTTAAATGCATTTGGAATTTCCATTTCTTCTTCTTTGATGTCACCTTTAATTACCTTGGATAATGCCTTTGCACATAATAAAACACGTGGCATACCATGACCATGAAATCCAGCAATAATAAATTTATTCTTATCACCTGGGACTTCACCAACATATGGAAGTGAATCATCTGTGTAACCAAGAATACCACTCCAAACTTTATCAACTTTTGAATTGAATTTTTCCCAAGTATAAAATCTATTCTTCATGTAATCATCAAAATATTCTTTGGTTCCAGGTATTAAAGTACTATCATCGACGTTTTTATAGAATAATTCCTTATATGGGAAAATATGTCTCTTTGCACCTCCAACAATAACTGATCCATCTGGTCTATTGATTAAATAATCACCATCAGCACCACCATAACGTATACCATATGTATTTGTTAAATGTGGTGTACGTTCTTTTGGATTTGTTGCAACAATATGACTACATGCACCTTTAATTGGAACAATTTTATCTTCAAATTTTGGTTCAACTGATGCAGTATATGCATTAGTCGCAAGGATTAATTTCTTAGTAATAACATTACCTCTTGGAGTTTTAATCAAATATTTACCATTTTCCAATTTTTCAACTTTTAAAACTGGTGTATTAGTTTGTAAATTTAAACCTTTTTCAACGCACTTTTTCAAAATTGTTGTCATTAATTTATATGGCCATAATTGACCAGCAGTATAAGTTAAACAAACAGGTGATTTTTCAACTTTTGAAATAACTCTCGCTTCTTCTCCATATTTAATTTGGACATCTTGTTTATATTTAATGTATGGATTTTTAATCATTTCATTATAATTTTCAATTGCTTGATTTACTGCCTTTGGAACAAAATGAACATCACATGATCTTGTTAAAACAAAATCACATTCAATTTTTTCCTTTTCAATTAATTCTTTCATTGCTTTGATATGATCAAATTCAAAATTCATAATTTCTGCAGCACCCTTTTCACCATACTTTGATTTAAATGATTTATATGCGTAATAAAGATCAGGTTTTAAATGTCCACCATTACGAGCTGTTGCACCACTACAAACATCTCTAGCTTCTAGCATTAATATTGATTCAGTTGCCTTTTTTTCACCTTCTAATAAATAATTAGCAGTTGTAGTACCTGCATAACCTGAACCGATGATGATAATATCAGTTTCTTTTGGTAATTCTGGTGTACTTCTGTAAGTTGCAAAATCATCTGTTTCTGTTAACCAAAATGATTTTGTTGGATTTGAAACTGGTAAATAGTTTGACATTGTTATTTAATGATAAATAGTATATTTTTTTGTTCAAAAAAAAATATAATTGTAAAAATTAACCTCTTGTTAAAGGCAAATCCAAATTACTTTCATACACTACCCAAACTAAGAAAATTAATTCATTTTATCTATTAAATATATTTTTTAGCTATCGCTCAATATGAAAATTCCCGTTTTAGGAAGTGCCGCCAATCTCAGATTGAGTTTTTTTAACGTATACGTCAGTGGACTGGGTGCGTCAATCTTAGAGGAAACTAACGATTTTTTTATATTCTATAGGGGATGGTATTCCGTTACGGAGGGATTTAACTAGATCAAAACATACATGTTTAATTTATTTACTAAGCTGTTTGGAATGTTGGCAATTTTGCCTGAAGCCCAACCTGTATTCTTTCTGCAGATTATGGATTATTTCTATTCTTTTTTTTAAAACATATCCAACTAAAGCTGATCGAGCAAATGAACCGACAAGAATAAATCGATATTCAATGGTGGCCAACTTAATTAAATGATTAGGAATTTTTTTATACGGCATCAAAAAGAATTATTTAAAACATTAAGGTTTTTGTATTTGAACGTAAATCTGCCTTATTAATAAAAACCGATAACAACCAAATAAAAGAAATTGATATCTCTAACAGATCTGTCAAAAATTCGTTTTTTTAGTTCTTTTTTGTTATTCTCGAAATCTATTTTTTACTGGAGATGAATTTCAACAATTACAACGTGGGATAAAGAGGTGTATATTGGATTTTAACTGTGTGAACATATCGTTTAATGCATTCTATAAATTACAGCTACGGCAGCAATCTTTTTTACGTGAATTAGCTTTACTATATAACTGTTGTTAATAATAGTGAACGATAACTATTTATCTACTTTTATGATCATCACTGAATCAAGTTGATAATAGCCATAAAGATGACAAATATTTATGTGTTACCAATCTAAGTGTTGACTTGCTTTTCTGAAACGCAGTTGGGAGTATTACGTTTCCTTTATTATTAAAATTATTAAGATTATCATGGAATTAACTGATCAAAACAAAAAAGTCGGGTATGTACTCAATAAGGAAATTTTTCCGAGATTTCTACCATTTCCAAATCGGGAAAATCGAAAAATTCGCCCTTTTGGCATTTTTTTCAAAAAAAGAAAAAAATATTTGAAATAAAGAAAATTCGCTTTTTTCAGCCCAAAGGCGAAAATTGAAAGAAACGGATAACCGTCCTAATCCTATACGTACTTTCACATTTCCCAGTTGAACGTTTGTAATTATTGTTTACTTTCATATTTTTATTCTCCTGATCTGGTCAATTCAGTGTTTTACTGTTTTTTTATTTGGTTTTTAATTGTTTTAGTTCCATATTTCTACAATATTAACGTCAAGGGCAACTTTATCACTATGTTTTGAATTTTTCCTTTCGACTGTTTATGTAAAAAGTAAGGCTCATATTTTTTGATGTAAAACATAGTTTTATTGGGCACAAGGCTTTTTTCACATGATAAAAAGATAGAAAAATAGTAAATCTAGTGTAACTGCTTCATCCATGCTGTAATTCTATCATATGCAATTATCTCGGTAGACTTTTTCCTCTCTCACAGGAGTGAGTTTAAGGTATAGATCTATACATGCAAGCAATAAATTTACCTTGCTATTTTCCTACAATAAAAATAACCAAATCTTATCTCTATTTAATAATGATGGAAAATCTGGTTCAAAATGTCTGCCGAAAATATCAAGCTGACGGCCACTTAATTTAATAACGCATATTGGACTACAAACAACTAAAAGCTAATTTAATCAGTTGATTCTGGGTTAAAAAAATACAGCATATCGGCAATTTTCATCAAGCTTAAAGTTTTATATGCTTTCATCAATTACTCTCAAAAAGGAAATTACAGTCAAAGTCTTAATTAAAAAACGGCACGTATAGAAAGATGATAGGTTAAATTCTAAATAGGATTTTCAATTTGACAAACTTAAATAGATTGAATGGACTTTTCTGAAACTTCCAGGCAAGCTGGGAGGCAAGCTGAAACAAAAACTCTGGCTAGTATCATATTCTAAAAGATTCATGAGAACATGTATCAAAACATAAAATTTCCTATTTGGGACATTTCAATGAGGTCAAAAAAGACAAAACTTTACATGGTTTATTTTGGCATTTTTAGCTAAAACTGCGTCTGATATACTATTCAAAACAATATAAATAGATCTATATTTCCCTTTCTTTTATGATTCGTAAACAGGTTGATTTCAAAGTTATTGTCTATTATTTTTTCAAATACTAAGATTAACCAATCAAATATTAAAACCAACAATAACAATGAACTCTAAAATTTCTGCTACTCAAACTTCAACTGCTCAAGACGTTGACAACACCGATTTCGACACTTGGGGTGATTATCTTGACAAAAATAACAACTGGGTTATTTGCACTATTGCTTAGATTTTAAGCAACATAAATTATTTAAGATGCTAAGGCCGATCACTTTTGAACTTTTTTATTTATCGCCGTTATAATTTATATAATTTAATATTATTTTGATACTATTTTAATTGAAACTGATCGCTCGAGCGGAGATGAGATGCATTAACACGTTAATTAGCTTTGGGAAGAAAAAAGGTTTGAATTTGACAAAATCGGTGTACTTAAAATAGATAAACCACATTTAGCAATTCATTCCTTAACCATCTGAAATTTGCATATATATTCATACAGGTAAACACAGCATCACTACTAAATATTTTGTTGTTCTGAATATTTTTAATATCGGCAACATAAACCACTAGCTACATTGACTAGAGTATACGGGCAGACCTCATTTCCTTGTGCTGAATTTTCTGTTTGTCACCAAATGCATATAAAAAATTTGTTCGCATATAAAATTTAGCATCAATAAATAAAAAAGAGCATAAAACAAGATATTATAACTATAAAAAATATTAAAAGTGGTAAACAAAATCAGTATATAGGAAAGAATCATAACGGATAAATAAATCTATCGTTTTCTAAATCAGTTAAATCAAGAAGGGCAACATCAACTTCTATTTCCCCATTTGTAGAATCAGAAACAAACCCCTTGGCGTTGTCATCCTGCTTTAAAAGTTCTTTTCTAACTATATTTCTTCTATGTAAAATAAACCAAATAATTAAAGCAATTAATGGTGCCAAAAAGAATGAAAGGATAATTTGAACAATCCAAGCTGGAATATATCTTGGGCCGTTTCTTGCTTGCCATAATTGTGGAGAAATAATGTTTGCAATACCGTATGCAATCATAATCATTGCACTTCTGGTTATTTTCTTTGTATAACCTGAGCATGAAGTAGTATTCCAGGAGAACATTAAAATAAATGGGATACCAAAAAGTGGTGAAGCTAAACATAACATTGCTAACAAAGCAATTTTACTATCCCATTGAATTGTAGCAACCGCAATTGATGCTGCAAATGAAGGAATTGTCCAAAAAACAACAGAGAATGCTGTGTAATTTGGCTTGAAAAACAAGAAAGTTGTTGCAATAACACAACAAACAACAGCAAATCCACCAGAAGCAACAGAAACTAAAGTTGAATCTAAATTGTTGATATTACCAATACCTTCAAAAAGTAAATTCTGTTGATAAGGTAAGTTATTTGCCAATTGTTGCAAAAGGAAAAATAAAAAGAATAACCAGGAAACTGGATCTAAAAGTGCTTCTTTTGCTTGTTTCTTTTTAATAGTTTTTTGTTCAATTGATGCACCAGTTGTTTTTTGAACTCTTCTAATAACCCAAACTCTTTCTTTTTGACTTAAAAAGACAGCGTCCGTAGGATTATTTGGATAAAGGAAAAAAATTACAATTGACCAGACAAATGTACAACCTCCAATAATTATGAAAAATAATTTCCAAATTGGAACACTTGATTTGGCATACAAAATACCATAAGCAATAAAACCCACTGGAATTGTAACACCAAGACATGTTGAGTAAAATAATGGGGCTGTTGCAGCCTTTTCACGAACTGTTAAAAATTGACCCATAGTTGTATTCAAAATTGGAACAGCAATTGCTTCAACAAAACCCAAGAAAAATCTTAGCGCATAAATACCTTGATAATTATAAGCGGTACAGTGTAAGAAAATAATAATGGTCCATGAAAATGAAATAGCTGTCATCAATCTGCCGATTGGTAATTTTTGAGCCAAAATTAAATTTATTTGACCAACGATATATCCAACATAAAATAGAGTCGAAGAATTGTTATATTTATTTTGGTCTAAACCTGTGTCGGCCCAAAGTTCAAAGATTGAAGCATATGATAATGTTGCTTTATCAGAATATAATAACAAATTTGTAACTGAAGTTAAAAGTAATATAATTGTGACAATTTTTCTAGATAATTTTTTTTCTTCTTCTGGTGTAATTTCTGGAACTTCTGCATCATATTTTTCTAAAAATGCTAGTGTAATATCAGCATCACGGGAAGATATATGCTTTGGAGCAGTTTTTGTCTGTGAAAGTGACAAAATTTTACTATCTGTTTTTTCAACAGATGAATTTGAATCTGACATTTGATTTTTAAGGGCACTGATTAACCTCTGAAATTTTAATTATAAATAAAAATTTGGATTAGAGCATTACAGAAAAAGCATATTAAAAAAAAAAAGAAAAGAGGGGAGAAAAGACTATTTTTAAATAAAGTCAAACTTCTCATGATGAGTAATGTGAACAATAAATAGTTTTGAATAAATCCGAGAATAGGATCCACACTTTTATCAAGAATACGGATTAAAGTATTTCATCAAACTGCAAAATTGATATAAAATTTTTTTCTGCGTAGTTAAGACCGTTATTCTCAAAAATTTCTTTTTGTAAGGGACAGAAGTGAAGAGAATTGACAGGATAATTAGTGCAAAACACCCTCTGTTAGGATAAATTGACCGCCGTTAGAGGGCTTCAGGGCATTAGGGGGTGAAATTTGGTTAAAAAAGGTAATAATCTTAAAATAGTATTAGTTTTGCGCAACCGCACGTGACATTGCGCAATGTAAAATAATTTATTTATTTTTCATGAACTAAAGTCCAGTGCTTTTGAGGAATAATTTATTTAGTGGCTGCAAGATTGCACTATTTTGGGGAAGGTTTTGCGGGGTGTAATAAGTATCGACCGTTATTATATTGGAAAAAAAATTGATTACGATCTACTACAGTTTAATCTATTACACTTTATTTGCTTTTTTTTTTTTTTTAATTTCAGAAGCAGACTCT
The DNA here is from genome assembly GCA_030574275.1 of Pichia sporocuriosa. NCBI lineage: Eukaryota > Fungi > Ascomycota > Pichiomycetes > Pichiales > Pichiaceae > Pichia > Pichia sporocuriosa. The sequence continues at coordinate 16,227 of JAJMES010000320.1, forward strand.
AATAACTTTGTAAAATGAGTTTGAAGAGATCTATTAAATCCGTTGCAATTATAGGTGGTGGGCCGGCTGGTATTGCTTGCGTTAATGAATTGATTCATGTTTCGGCGGATGGTGTTTCCTCATTGGAAAAAAACATTAAACCTAAAATTCCAGCTTTTGATAAGGTTGTTTGTTTTGAACAAAATTCAAAGTTGGGTGGTGTTTGGAATTTTTTCAACAAACCTGATCCCACCTTGCCACCACTTGATATACTAAATAGAGGTGGATATAGTAAACCAGATAAAATCTATGAAAAACCTATCTTTCCCACCGAAACGATACTTTCCAATGCTACATATGAGAGACCATTTGTCAAACTAAGTAACAAAACGTTATCTGATGAATTGAGATGGCATAGAAATGCTGCTTATAAAGACTTGTTCACCAATATACCTGAGAAATTTATGAGATTTTCTTATACAACTTATAGGCAAATTAGTAAAGGTAAATTTTTAGCACCGTTGGTTTCTTCGGTTCAAATCAGAGACTATTTGTCTTCAATTATTGAGAAATTTGATTTGCAGCAATATTTTCGTCTCAATTCTGGAGTAGAACAAATTACAAAGATCAAAAATTCCGATGGTGATGAAAAATGGCTTTTAACAATCAGGCAAAAATCACCTTTTTCAAAAGTTGAACAATGGTACACTGAAGAATTTGACGCTGTCATCGCAGCTAACGGGCATTGTAATGTTCCTTTTATTCCTGAAATTGATGGTTTAACTGAATTTGTAAAGAGATTCCCAAAAGTTATCAGACATAGTAAATCTTTTAGAGATGCATCAGTTTTTAAAAACTCTAAAGTTTTACTTTGTGGCTCAGGTACAAGTAGTGCAGATTTGGCTCAATATATTTCACCTGTTGCTAAAGGTGTTACAATTTCGCAAAGATCACAAACTGTATACGGGTGGATTAAAGAATGTTTTGATGGAAGCCCTGAAATCAAATTTAGACCAAGAATATCAAAATATCTATACGAAACAGGCGAAGTCCAATTTGATGATGGAACAATAGATAAGTTTGATCATATTATTCTTTCAACCGGTTATCATTATCATTATCCATTTATTAAAGAAAATGATGAATACGTTAAAATCTACAGTAAACATGATTCACATGGACCAATTTCAAAGATCGGAAATCTTTATTTGTATACATTTTCAACTTTAGACAATACATTTGCCACTGTTGGCATACCAACAATAGGACTGATGTTTCACGCAATGGAATACAGTGCTGCTGCAATTGCGGGTGTGTTTTCGGGATCAAAACAGTTACCTAAAAGTGAAGAACAAAATAAGTGGAATGATTCTCGTACAAAAATTGCAGAACCAGAAGTTCCTCATAGATACCAAGGATTCTTTATTGATAAAGTTGAAGATCAATTACTTACTCCACTGATGCATCTGGCTCCTAACGGCAGATCGAATCCTTTACAGACTGATAAATGGAATCCACGTGAAGTTGATGAGTCGAACGCAGCTCTTGTCAAGGCTTTTTTCGCTTTGAAAAGTGGCAAATACAACTCACAGGACTTGTTAAAATAATATTATTTTAGAAAAAGAAAAGAAAAATAGTGTAAGTTTTAGAACATAATTCACTGGCTGGATAATGCCGACATTACTTTTTGCGTCAAATATGGCTCAGACCTAATAAAATTAATTTGATAAAACTCGTTACCAATTTTGTTCAAATCAAAGTTTACTTTTTGACTAGATATCTTAATTATCGTGTGTAGAAAGTATTTATAATACTATAAAAATTGTAAAAATCTACAGTAAAAGTTTAAATATTTTTTAAAAGTTGTATTTTCAATGGCTGTCACAATAAAGGAATTGGGGAGTTATACCGATCCATTAGCCGATTGCTGTTTTTTTTTGCAAATGCAATGATATTACCATCATGATAAAGTAATGAAACGATTACTTATTACAATATTGTTGTATATAATAGTGGCCAGAATAAGCGTATCTACTAAAAATAAAACACAGAAATTAGATTAAACAACTCAAAAAAATCAACAAATTAAATATTAAATAAATGAAAAAAATTAAGCAACAGATAAACGGAAAACGTAAAAACAAGATTCTTATTTAGCCAACTGTCAAAATTTACTTTTAACTGGAGTATTTAAAGACTTTAAAATGGTGTTTTCAGTTTCAGTCATTCTCTTCTCAGTTATCTTGAAGGAAGAAGGAACTTCTAAGTCTTCAGTTTTCCCTTGAATGAACTTTGCCAGTGCTTTTGCAGATAGCAGAACACGAGGCATGCCATGACCATGGAAACCTGCAATAATAAACTTGTTTTTTTCGCCAGGCATCTCCCCGATATATGGAAGACTATCATCGGTATAACCAAGAATACCACTCCAAACATAATCAGTCTTTTCTTCAAACCCCTTCCATGTGTAAAATCTTTGTTTCATGTAATCATCAAAATATTCTTTGGTTCCAGGTATTAAAGTACTATCATCAACATTATTATAGAATAATTCCTTATATGGGAAAATATGTCTTTTTGCACCACCAACAACAACAGAACCATCGGATCTGTTGACTAAATAATCACCATCGGCTCCGCCATAACGTATACCATAAGAGTTAGTCAAGTGTGGTGTCCTTTTCTTTGGATCAGCTGAAACAATATGGCTACACATACCTTTAATTGGAACGATCTTGTTTTTGAATTTTGGTTCAACAGAAGCTGTATAAGCATTGGTAGCAAGAATTACCTTTTTAGAAATAACAGCACCTCTTGGGGTCTTGATTAAATACTTTCCATTTTTAAGAGTTTCTATTTTTAAAACTGGAGTATTTGTTTGTAAGTTCAATCCTTTTTCAACACATTTTTTCAAAATTGATACCATGATTTTGTACGGCCATAAGTTACCAGCAGTATAAGTTACACAAACAGGAGATTTTTCCACTTTTGAAATAACTTTGGCTTCCTCACCAAACTTAATTTGAACATCTTGCTTGTATTTGATATATGGATTTTTCATCATTGCATTATAACCTGCAATTGCTTGATCTGCAGCTTTTGCGGTAAGATGTACGTCACATGCTCTTGACAAAACAAAATCACATTCAATTTTTTCCTTTTCAATCAATTCTTTCATTGCTTTAATGTGATCAAATTCAAAATTCATAATTTCAGCTACGCCTTTTTCACCATATTTTTCTTTCAGTGAATCATAGGCATAATAAAGTTCTGGTTTCAAATGACCACCATTACGTGCTGTTGCTCCACTACAAACATTTCTAGCTTCCAGCATCAATAAAGATTCATTTTTTTGTTCACCATCTAATAAAAAATGAGCAATTGTAGTACCAGCATAACCTGAGCCAATGATAACTGTGTCAACCTCGTATGGAAGTTCAGGGCTTGTCCGGTGGGTGGCGAAATCACTTTCAATTGAAAGCCAATATGGACTAGTAGCATTTGTAACCGGCAGAAATTCAGACATATCTTATATCTTTTGGTTTATTTTAATAATAAATCACAACTTTGTTGTTTAGAAGGTTGTTCTCTAACCATTTACAGTTTTACAAAATCCTCTTAATGATTCTTCACTCTTTCATTTATATATTGATTCTCTTAGGCATGGGGTAGTTTTTCATGGAGATGATCAGATTAAAATGATCATATTAAAATGGGCAGATTAATATGATCAGATTAGTATGGTAATACAGGTTTCATTAGTCTAAGGTTCAACTCTATCAATCATACGATCGAACCTATCTTGCCCATAGGTTAGAAACAAAATTGTCTTTACATGCTAAGGAGCATTAACCATCTCTGTACGCTTATTTCAAATAAAAAATCGGTAAAATCGATAAAATCAGGAATATCCGACAGGTTTTTGTAGAAAAAAGAAATAAAATAAAATAAAAAGAAAATGAAAAGAATAAGAAATGAAAAGGAAAAAAAAAAAAGAAACGACAAATCTCAAATTAGAATAGCCGCTCATTTTGCCGTAGAATATGACAAGTTTTTTGCTCATCAAACTTTTTCTTATCAATTTTAATTTCCTATTTAGTCATACGCGCTGCGTCAACCCGTTAAAATTTGAAAAATTTTTGGAAATAAAAATTGAAATTCTATTCAGTTTTATGCGCCAATAAAGAGGGTGTAGATAATGCAATCATCTACATAGATAATTGTGAAATATTGACAGATTTACATAATATTGCACTCCCGGCAGATAAGCATCTACTTGAATTATATTGGATTTTTCAATTTATTCCTCCGCTTTATGTATTGTATAGATAAACTATATCCCATCTTTGATTTGTTATCTCTGTTATCTTCGTTATCTAATTTTTGTTCTTCTTGAAGTTTTTTTCTTCTTTCTCAACATTAATTGTCATTTTTGGAAAGATATATAGTTACCAGTATTTCTTGCTTTGTTTCTTCCTTTGATTAACTTTTGATACTAAATAATTTATTCTTATTATTTTTAACACAACAACAAACAATAGACAGTTACAATGAGTACAGAGGCATCAAATAGTGATTCACATTCAAACTCAAACTCAGTTGAAAAACAACCAATCCAAATTGCTGTTGAATCAATGGAAAATGAATTCGATTCAGATGCAGAAATTCGTGATAAAGCATACAAAATCTTAAAAGGACATATCGATGAAAGTATTTCTGAAGAAGATAATAAAAGAGTTTTAAGTAAAATTGATTGGAGAATTTTACCATTTATAACATTAGTTTATGGTATGAATTATGTTGATAAGGCGGCATTGTCTTGGGCTGTTTTATTTAACCTTAAAAAGGATATTAATATTGATGGTAGTCAATATTCATGGGTTTCTGCTATTTTCTATTTCGGTTATCTAGGTGCTGAATATCCTGCAAATTATATTATTCATAAATTTCCTGTTCATAGAATTATTTGTATTGTTTGTTTGATTTGGGGTGTCCTTTTACTTGGACATATTGGTATTAAGAATTATGCTGGTTTATGTGTTATCCGTTTCATTTTAGGTGTTACAGAAGCTCCTATTTCGGCGGCTCTTATTAATTATGTTGGTGAATGGTATACTAAATCTGAACAGCCATTTAGATTTTTGTGTTTCTCATCTGGTCAAGGTGGTCTTTATATCATTTTCTCTCTTGTTTCATATGGTTTAGGTCACGCAACTCATGGTACATTGAAACCTTGGGCTTATATTTATCTTACCCTTGGTTTGCTTTCAATTATCTTAGGTTCAATTATGTGGTTCTTTTTACCAGGTTTACCAACTGATGCCGAATTTTTAACAGAAGAAGAAAGGTTCATCGCTACAAAGAGAGTTGCAAGTAATATGACAGGTATTAAAACTACCCAATGGGATAACCATCAAATTATGGATGCAATCAGAGATCCAAAGACTTATTTCCTTGTCTTATATATGTTCTTCTCTATGATTCCAAATGGTGGTTTAACAAATTTCAATACTTTAGTTCTTAAATCTTTTAACTTCGGAACATACACTACTATCTTGGTAAACTTGCCATGGTCTTTCTTCTCTGCTGGTCAGATGTGGATTTGGGCTTTCTTCGGTTTATACTTTAAAAATTTGAGAATTTTAGGTTTGACAATTCCTATGATTATTGCTATTATTGGTTTGGCAATTGTTTATGGTACAGAAAGTGGTGGAGCAGAAAAATGGGGTAGAGTTTTTGCTTACTGGATGATTAACTCCTGTAGTGCAGCATTCCCTTATGCAATGAATTTGACTGGTCAATTGGTCAGTGGTCATACTAAGCAATCATTCACTAATACCGCAGTTATGATTGCTTTTGCAGTTGGTAACATTGTTGGTCCATTCTGTTTCAAAGCCGGTGATGCACCAAAGTATTCACATGCATTAGCAACAATTATGGGTTGTTTTGCAGCATGTATTGCAATTGGTGCTGGTTTAGGTGCTTATATTTTCTATGAAAACAGAAGAAGAAATAAGTTGTATGGTAACCCAGATGAAGATGAAGCACTAAAACTTGAAGGTATTATCGCTGGTTTGAAGGATAAGACCGATTTAGAAAACAAAGATTTCAGATTTGTTTACTAGTTCACGTTTTGTAATTTTTTTTTCTATTTTAAATCCTTTTTATTTTATTACTTTATTTATATAATATTGAATATTTTGTTTATATTTCTTTAATTAAACTATTGTATTCATTTTCAAATTAATTGGCCAAAAAAACCTGAAAATATTTATTATTCCAAATTTTCACCATGATATATTAACAAAATAAATCATATATGAAAAGAATTACTAGATAATAAAAACTAATTTTCATAATCAAGTTGATAAACAGGCTAAGTGAATTTTCATTTTTAGATACCAACTTTGCATAAACTTTTTTAAATGATTAAAAGGTCTTGACGTTGTGATTGGTTTTGGTAACGTAACAAAACATTTAAAGAATGTCCAGTTAATTAGATTTTGAGCAGGAGCATTGGGGTTTTTTAGATAGTTTCAGAAGAACAGCATCATTTTTTACATTTTGCCAATGGAGAATATTTTTAAGTGGAACATCTTAAACTTTACAGCTCTTGCCAGATTCAGTCCTGGTGTAATTTGGCTGGCTCAATATTTAAATCCAGCTATTATGATCCCTCTTTAATATGATTAAAACCATAGTAAAAAATATCTTTATTTTTAACAGCACCAGCCGTAACATCTTCTGTGGCAAAATTCGAAAATCATGTCTTTTTCGATAAGTTGACTGAGATGAATGCACTAGGACCAGATCAGCATAACCAATACTTTTTATTTCTTTCTTTCCCAATGAAACTTTAGTTGCTTTTTTGGTTAACTCACAGCTATGGTTTTCATCATAAATCTTTGTGGTGAAAAAATATCTTGCTTTAAATTATTAACAGGATATTTCTTCGACCATGTAGAAATAGCACCATTTACTTTATGCTCATTCGTATAGTACTGCGACAATTGCCATAATCAGTTTCTAGTGGCTTCAAAAGATCAGCTTTAATAACATTAGCAAGATTTATGTGCACGCCTAATCCAATGAATGGAATGTTGTTAAAGTGTGATGTAGCATAAGCAATCGATAAATTATGTAATTATATTTCCGACTAGTTTCAAAATTGAAAAAAAGAATGAAGCTAATTGATGAGATAAAAATAGTTAAAAATTTAAAAAAAATTGCATTAATTATTAATATAGAATCAAAAAGGGGAGGACATAAGTCACTTTAAAATAGTTTTTGGAAAATTGTGATTCAAACATAGAAGCAAGTTTTGGCCTGAGCATAAAACTTCAACATGTTCGCTTTTAGCGAAAGTTTGACATTTTTTTCGGAATATCGTGTATCATCGGTAGCTCTTATCGCCTTTCCATTAAACAGTTTGGTCGGGAATAATGATCAATGATCAACAATCATCATTCCCGAGTAATTACATTTGGAACTTACAAGTGAGAAATAATATTATTCATTTCTCCAACTGCCGCTACCTGTGGAATAGAACAATTTTCTACTGTGAGTTACATGGAAAACTGTTCACCTGTATATTTATTTTATGAGGTATTTCATTTAATCCTTTTTCTAAATCTTAAATTAATATTGTATTATTTATTATATTATACATATTAGTTATATTTAAAGTAAGTGAAAAATATGTTCCGTTAGATTCTCTTGTCACAGCGAACAGAATATCCATTTTGTTAATAGTAATTTTATTTAACTGAAGAAACCATATAAAATCCTTGTGAACTGTAACAGAAACATAGAAAAGGAAATTCCTCTCTGCTCATAAACATTTAACAAATTAGTAACTTCAAGTTATAATATATCGTTTAGTTATCAGTATTTTGTTTAAAACAATCTGGAACATTTAGAAAGGTTTAAAATACAAAATCATACTTCAAAAAAAAACAGTGCAACTACTCTGATCAAATTTTCAAGCACATTGAAGCTAGTACTCCGTAAATTTAATGACTAATACCATTTGCAAAACAGCATATGAAATATATGAGACTGGTGGCTATATACAATTAATACTTATTACTTTCAACCATCCTAAAGTTGCTATTACCTTATCTATGTGGAAAAAAATATTTGAAAGATAATAATTTTACTGTGGAATAGCCGAATTAGACTCATATGATTTGGGAGCCAGAAAGAACTTTCTAATTGAGTTAAGATAAGAGATAAGGGCATCAGATGAGGAAGTACTTAAAGTAATACATTATCGTGGTGAACAATTTTTACGCTAACTATTCCACGGCGAAGCAGCTAATAAAATGCAGATTGTTGTAAATGACTAACCCTTGAGATTAAATCCATGTTAAGTAGCAATAGCTTTTTTTATGATATTTTTGATAATAAATTAAACTATATAAAACACATAAAGTTACCGAAAGTCAAATAAAGTAGCCACATATTATACTAAGTAGAAATAACTGTTTATATAGTATATAAACAAAACATTAATTGATAAATAGAGTGCTCATTGTACAATTAGTTTGCTGAATATGATGAACAATTTTGGGAAGATATCTGCTGCAATCTGACTGTTCTTGCATTTAGATCCATTGCAATAATTTTTATTTTACTTAATTAAAGAAATGATATAAAATAACTATAAACTATAAAAGAAATATAGAAGGGGAGATTCCCTTCTATTTATAAACAATAAATAACTTGATAACCTTAATTTATAATTAATTAATTAATTAATAGTCAATAAGAAGTTAGTCTAGAATTTTCTGGAACAGATAGAAAGTTCTAAAAAAATCTGAAGTTTATAGATTACTGTTGTAAGTGTCTAGCCCGTGATATAATATCCATTTTATCAATAGCAATAATTATTTCATGTAATATTTTTTATAATATATTCGATATTAAAACAAACAATACAAAGTATATAAAATTAAACAAACTTATATAAAACAACTACACATCATAAGAAGTGGGAATCACTTATTATATAGTGTAGTAACTCAACAGTTAATGAGTAATTAGATTAGTCATATTATTGGGTTGCTAAATATAACACACACGGCATTAATAGAATTCACATTGTTCGGCAAATAGAATCTAGTATTCCGTGAGATTTCTGGCCAATAATATTTCTCACAACAATTACCAAATATTATTCAAACAATATCTAGGTGCTATCATTTGCTTATATCGTAAAATATTATCAGCTAGAGCAATGTGCT
>JAJMES010000321.1:0-18376 GCA_030574275.1 Pichia sporocuriosa
CCCTGCTACCGACAATCACTATAGTAAAAAAAAAAATTGCCGGTACTAATACAAATACAAATACAAATACAAATAAATAGCTGTTATTTTTTGTTAACATTTAGCCGCCCCACGAATGCAGCCCACAAATTTAAATACGTCATAGTTTGAATTGCAGCGAATATTTTTATTGAACGGCACGATTCCAAACAAAAATTTTGTTGATATTGATAACGGTCAGTTTGCGGCAAATCTTTGAGTCTTCTCAAATCGTCTGTTATCCAAACATCCACAAGTTCTGCATTTCCAGTATAATTAATTGATTTTGATTTTGATTTGATTTTGATTTCCATTCTATTTCCTTCTTAAGAAAATAACCAAACAAAAAAAAAAAACCAAAAAAACACATGAACAATGAGTAGATGGTTGTCAACAAATTTAAACATTGATGTTAAAATTACCAATCTACCAAAGAATAACAAGTATTCACTTGTTGATCCAGTTGTAGAAGGGATTTTTACAATTGATTTTTTGCATGAAGTGAAAAACATATGTTCCGTGAAATATGGTATAGTAGGTAATGCACATGTATTGATTCATCCGAGAGATATTGAACATGGATATCTCCAATTGACTACAATTAATGGAAGAAATATCGCTAAAAGTTACAAGTTTTTCGATAATTCGAATGAATTGCCACTTGATGAAAAACATCAAAATATAGATGATGAAAAAAGTATGAAAACTTTCAGTTTTGGAACAAATGAGAAACTGAAATTTAATTTTGATGTTGAATTCCCCACATCTATTTATTTACCAAGTACATGTGATTATATTGGTGATATCAATGGTGATCTTACAATTCAATATGATTTATATGTTGAAGTTTATAAATATGGTGGAATTTTAACAAGTAAACCAAAATCTTATGGATCATTTAAAATCCCAATTAAATTTCAATCAGGAATGGTATCACAATTTCCAAAATATATTTCAAATATTAAATATATTAAATTAGAACAATATAAGAATAAAGTTAAAAAATTTTATTTTGATAAAGAAAAAAATGCATTAATACCAACTTCACTCAATAAATCTCATTCAAAGACTAAATTTTTAAGACAAATTTGGAATAGTGATTTTAAAAGTGAAAATTATAATACTATGACAAAATCAATACCATTATCACTTGGTATGATTTCAAAATCATATCTTGATTTAATGCAACCAATTAAAGATCAAATTTTTTTAGATTTTGAATGTGATTTAAAATCAGTTGGAATTGATTCAAATCAATCAACTGATTTTGTATTTAATGATCAAAGTACTAATCTTGGTTTATTCTTTATTGATTCACTTTTAATTGAATTACAATATAAAACCAATATCAAATGTTATGAATACATAATGACAACATATGATTTACAAAATATTTTTGAAGTTAATTTTAATAATTTATCATTTGATATAAAAGATTTTGAATATGATAAATTAAAAGGTTTATATAAATACAAAATTTCAAATGAATTATTTGAAAAAACTGCTGATATGGATTTAAATAGATCTTTAATGGATATATTAGGTGATAAAACAGTTATGTGTTCAGGAAAAATTTCCAATTGGTTTGAAAATATCTCTAGTTTTAAATATACTTGGAAAGTTAGTGATGGAATGTATCAAAAAAAGAGATTTGTATTTGAAACTTCAATTATGCCTGATTTCATGATGGGATATGTCATGGAACAATCTGATGATTATGATAGTAATTCGTTTGTACCACCACCAGCCTATGTAGAAGATATTTAAAAAGAAGAAAAAAAAAAAAAACAGAGAAAAAAAAACCGTTTATTTCCTTTAAAGTCTACAGTCTACAGTGTATAAGCCATTTATCGCATAAAAACAGATAAATCCTTCACTTAACCGAGCTAAGTGCAGTTAGTGCGGGTGATCAAAGAATAACGGTTATATTAAACTGCGGGTTGCGGATAAATTATTCAAATTTATGTTGATGCGGTTCATAGCCGAAATATACCTCTTGAGATGGTAAAGTAGTACAAAGAGGGATAATATTGTAGACTTCCATTTTTTTTTTCTTTATTTACATTCTGTACTGTTTTTTTTTATGGTTGTATATATCTGTATAAATATACAACCATTTACCTTTTATTCTTTTTTTTTTTTTTCAAAAAACAATATGTTAAACTTTAACACTCTTTACTTTTTCCTTCTTTTTTTTTTAATAACCTAAAATATAAATAATTATAAATAAATTAAACAACAAACATTCATACACAAAATGGCTCCAGTTTGCTTAGAAAATACCACATCCAACTATTCCCTTCCATTATCCGAATATATCTTTCGTAGAATAGACTCTTTAGGTATTCACAACATTTTCGGTGTTCCAGGGGATTACAATCTTTCATTCCTTGAACATTTATATTCAGTTCCATCATTAAATTGGGTTGGATGCTGTAACGAATTAAATTCGGCATATGCTGCTGATGGTTATTCTCGTACTATTGGTCACGATAAGTTTGGTGTTTTATTAACTACTCAAGGTGTCGGTGAATTAAGTGCTCTTAATGGTATTTCGGGTTCATTTGCTGAACATGTTCCAATTTTACATATTGTTGGTACAACTAAATTTTCAGATAAAGCTTCCGGTCGCCATATGCATCATATTATTAATGGTGTATCAACTAAACAACCAACAAATCATTATGTTTATGAAGAAATGGCTAAAAATGTTTCATGTAAAATTTTATCTTTGACAAATGATTTATCCAATGCAGCCGACGATATTGATGATTTATTCAGAACTATCTTGCTTTGTAAAAAACCAGGTTATCTTTACGTTCCATGTGATTTGGTTGACCTTGAAATTGATGCTTCAAATTTAATTGATGTTCCTGCTTCAAACTTATTATTAAAATCACCAAAAGTTTCAAATGATATTATTGATCAAATTTCAAATCTTATTGTTGAAAAATTATCAAATTCTAAAAATCCAGTGGTTTTAGCTGACATTTTAACTGATAGATTTGGACTTACTTCAAAATTACAAAACTTGGTTGACTTATTAAAAGTTCCTTGTTGTAACTCTAACATGGGTAAATCTTTATTAAATGAATCAAATAAATGGTATATTGGTGATTATAATGGTGCAGAATCTAATAAAATGGTTCAAGCTTATGTTCAAAATACTGATTGCTTCCTTCATTTTGGTGATTATTATAATGAAATTAACTCAGGACATTGGTCTTTATATAATAATATTGAAGAAAACTCAATTATTTTGCTAAACCCTGAATATATCAAAATTAACGGAAAAATCTTTGAAGATGTATCCTTTGAAGATATTTTACCAAATATTTTATCAAAATTTGAATCAAAATTACAACTACCAGTTTTTCAAATTCCACAAATTATTTCTGAAATTCAACAAATTCCTTCTAACACTCCAATATCTCAAACTTTAATGTTGGAAAAATTTCAATCATTTTTCAAACCAAATGATGTTATCGTTACTGAAACTTGCTCTTTAATGTTTGGTTTGCCAGATATTAGATTACCTGAAAATACTAAAATTATTGGTCAACATTATTATTTGTCTATTGGTATGGCATTACCATGTTCATTTGGTGTCAGTGTTGCATTATCAGAATTGAGAAAGGAAAAAGAATGTAGATTGATTTTGATTGAAGGTGATGGTGCATCCCAAATGACTATTCAAGAGTTGAGTAACTTTAATCGTCCAAATGTTGTTAAACCTTTAATTTTCTTACTTAATAATAACGGCTATACAGTTGAAAGAATTATTAAAGGCCCAGAAAGAGATTATAATGATATTAGACCAGATTGGAAATGGACTGAAATTTTACAAAACTTTGGTATTTCAGACGCAAAGGCTTGTAAAGTTACACATCCTGAGGAACTAGATGATGCATTGGAAAAATTTGGTAATGACACAACAGTTCCAAGATTAGTTGAAGTTACCTTAGATAAGTTAGATGTTCCATGGAGATTTCACAGAATGGTTGGTAACTAAATTAAACAATATATTCGATTCGCAAATTAAAACAAAAAAAAAAAAATATAGTTATATAGACGGGAATTTATAAAATTTAAGAAATATTAATACATGATACTAAAAAGAACTTTATACGAGAAAAAAAAAACTGCAGTAGAATGAATAAAAATATGCATGAAAATGACAAAATACAAAAAACCAAAAAAGACATAATTTACATGTGATAGTCAATAAAATCATTAACTGTTAATTTAATAAAATCATCCATTTCAATCAGAACAAACTTTTTAAAGAAAGGATCATTTAAAACACCACTTAAAAATCTTTTAAATTCAGTTAATAAAAGATCTTTACGACGAATACCCTTTTTAGTTTCAACAATATCTTCAGGGCCTCTTATTGAAAGGTAAAGTGCAGAAACTAATATAAGTTTTGTAAATCTTTTCATACCTAATGTTCCGATATGTGAGAGTAGTTCGTCATCTTCGCAATGTTGTGTTGCCAAATTGACTTTACTTTTCTTATCATCATTGAGTATTTTAGTACAATTATCTTGAAATGATGGATCCAATTTTTGTTTTTGTAAAGATTTTAGAGGTTTTTCTAAATTATTTATTCCATCACCACCACGTATAATATCTTTAACAAATTCTATATTTGTATTTGAGACTGATAAACGACGCATTTTTTCCAAAAACGAGTTTTCTGACCAATGTGGTAAACTTTTTGATGATAAATAAGTTGAACCTGAAGATTGTCTTGAAGGAGCAATTGAAGTTATGCCTATTTCAGATACATCTGTTTTAGAATTTGATAAATTTATGCCACAAGCTCGAGCAAAAGATTCATCACCATGTTTTTCAATAAACAAATCGACCAAAACATCAGTTAATCCATTGACACCAGTACCATGAACTTTTAAAATAGAATTTAATGCCTTGAAAATTTGTAATAAAAGATATTTATTTAATTGCCAACTATCATTTGATGTACTATCAATCATTCTATCTAATATACTTACTAAATAATGCGTATCAAGTCGAAGATTTATCCCATTATCATCTATATTATCTTCTCCACCCATCCAAGAAAATATAAAACCTGGATAAGATTTAGATGATTCAGATACAATCGAATTATAATGTACAGATAAGCGTAATAATGGAACATTTGCTAAAACAATTTTAGAATAATATGCAATTATTTTTGGATCATCAAGGAATGCACGTGATGAATCAAATGGGAAATTTAAAGGGAATGGTTGAATTAAATTATTATCTTTAATAAATTTAAATATCATTGAATCTAAATTTAAATCATTATCATCATAAATTTTTTCAATTAAATGAGAGTTAAGTAATAAATGATTTTTATAATCTTTTATTTGTAAAAATTTTGTAAAATGATAAAATGCTGGTAAAATTTTAGTTGTTAAATTTCTTAAATAATTAGTTAATAAAACAAATAAAGTTTCATCATCATGATGATTTTTAACTAAACGTTCAATTTGAGAATTTAATGCTTTATCAATTCTAGGAATTGATGCAGTACTTGTTAAAATTGGGAATTTTGAAGGTATAAAATTTGAATCATTTATTAATTTAATTGAATCGAATTCTTTTAATTGTGCATCATCCTTTTCAATAATATGTGGGAAAGAAGCAGGGTCCCAAGATGGTAAACGATCATCAGCATGAAAAGAATCAATTGAAGAAGTTATTGAATATCGAGTATTTATTGAATTAATTGAAATTCTATTATTAATTTTTATTGATTGATCATTATTTTGATCAATATTATTATTATTATTATTATTATCAGGAAAATTAAAATATTTATAATCAATTTCATTTTCATCCATTTTTAAATGTAAAGATTCAGAATCAAAATTTAAGAAAATATCCCAATCAAGTTTTTCCATTAATATTGGATTAGAAGTTCCAATTAAATAAGAATTATTAAATTTAATTAAATCTAAAGTAGATAAATCAATAATTGGATAAAAAGGTATTTTAAAATTTTGATAACAACCAGAAATATAAATTAAATATAAAGAAATTGCAAAATCCATTAAAATATTATAACAAGTATTATGAGCATAAAATATAATTTTTTTATTTAAAATTAAAGCATTTAATAAAATATTTAAAGTTTTAATATTTGGATAAGGAATTAAACAAGTATCTTTAATATTTAAATTTGGAATATTAATTTTATTTAAAAAATTAATTAAATTTTTAATATTTGAATTTCTTTGTAAATCAATACCAAACATTGATAATGAAGAAGCAATAATTGAAGATTTTGGTATTTGAATTGGGAAATTTAAATTAAGTGAACCTAAATTAATTGTAGTTTTATATAAATTACCTGAATCAATAAAATATTTTGATAAATTTGATGGTAATTTTAATGATTCATTTAATGAAAAATCTGGTTGAATTCTAATTAAAACAAATCTTGAAGCTGAATTTAAATGATTAAAATGATCTAATAATTCATTTAAATGAGAATTATTTAAATTTTTAAAAATTGAATCAATTATTTTATTATCAAAATTTGGATTAAATAATTCATGTAATAAATAATATAACAATGGTTTAAAAACTTCTAAAATTGGTAATTTTGTTATAATTGAAATTGACATTATTTTTAAATTTTTATTTAAATAACTAATTGTATATAAATAACATGAATTTAAGGAATTTTCTTTAATATTATTATCAATTGAAGTGAAAAGAGCACCATTTTTTTCATTAATATATAAAGGTATAATTGTATAATGTTCAATATTTGAAAATTTATGTAAATTTTGTGGTATAATAGAATCTAAAATAAGACCCAGTTGATTTTCAATTGAGAATGTTGATCTTGAACATGTATGACATATTTTTATACCTATATCAGGATCAAATGTTGATGAGAAAATATAATCAATAACCGAAGAAGATGTAGAAGATGTAGATGATGTAGAAGGTAGATGCAGGTATGTTGAAGTTGATGGATGGTTAGGAGTTGATATCATGATATGAGATGATGGAGATGTAATAAATAATGGATGGATTGTTTTATGGTATGGTTTAAGGTAATAAAAGAAAAGAAAAGAAAAGAAAAGAAAAGAAAAGAAAAGAAAATAAAAGAGAGAATGAAAAAAAAAAGAGAGAAAGAAATAATTGATATCAGAGATATGAATGCAAGTTATGAGATAAAATAAAATAAAATAAAAAACAAAAAACAAAAAGACACAGAGAAAATGCAAAGAACAAAGGGAAGAAAGAAAGAAAGAAAGAAAAAAAACAAGAGGAAATGTACAATTTCTTAACAATAAAGGGATGTATAAAGATAATAAAAGCAATAAAGAAAAAAAAAAAGAAAAGGAAATGCATAGAAACTACAAGGCAATAACAAAATTGAAGGGGAAATTGCATTAACAAAATGAGCAATTATATTATTACTTATCCGAAAACGGATAATTTACAATTAAGGAAACAATGCAAATACTAATAATTTAATAAATTGAATTTTACAAATAAAGAGATGAAGAGATGAAAAGATGAAAAGATGAAAAGATGAAAAGATGAAAAGATGAAAATCAAATTAAACGAAATTTAAAATTGTAAAAAAAAAAAAATCTTGATATTGATATTGATATTGATATTTATATTAAGATAAATTTAAATTATCATTAAGATAAAGATTGTAAATTATTAAACTTATAGATTATTAACATTTGTAAATTATTAAAATTATAGATTATTAACATTTGTAAATTATTATTATTTTTAAAATTAATTTAAATTTTCAAAGGAAAAAGAAAAAAAAAAAAAATTGGAAGACATTCAGTTACCCGGATATTAAAATACAATTTTTTTTTTTCTTTTCTTTTCTTTTTAAGAGGGCAAAAAAAAAAGGGAGCATCGCGATGTTTGCCCATTTTTGTAATTACTTCTATAATATTCTTTATTCTTCTTTACACTTCTTTTCTTTTTTCTTTCTTCTTTTTTTTTTTGCCCTTTTTGGTTTTCTTTTTATTATTAACTATTACAAAACACAAAAACATATAACAAAACAAAATGTCCGCCTTGGAACAATCATTAGATGCAATTATTGCTCAAAGCACTAGACCTGGTAGAAAACCTACTAGACGTAACCTTAAAGGTTCAAAAAGACCTGCAGTTTCATCAAAATCTGTTATTCAAAGACCACGTGCTGTTTTTAAGAACAGAGATGGTAGAGCAACTAGACCAACTAGACCAGCAAGAGTAACTAGACCAATTCAATCAACTAGAACTCCTAACTTGTCTTCAAAACAAACAATTGCTTCGACTTCATTAGATGTCGCAACAAAAGTTGTGGTTTCCGGTTTACCAAAAGATATTAAACAAGATGTTATTAAAGTATGTTATTCATAATTAAATTATCGGTTTGAATTATTTGCTGATTAAGATTTCAGTTTATTCCAATTTTGTTTTTTCCCTTTTCAACTTTTTTTTTTTTTTTCTCTCTTTTTTTTTTTCTTTCTAATTCGATATTCGTTGGCACTAATCTTCTTGACATGATGTTGGATATTGTTAATATCTCATTTAACAAATATAAATTTATTTATTTGTCATATATTTGTTGGATTATTCCAATTTTGACTCTAATATTCATTTGTCATCTTGGTTTAAGTTATTAACACCTGTTATTCATATTTTTTTTTACTATACTTTTATGGGATTTGGTAATTACTTCATTTGATCGTTTAAAGATTAATGAATAAGGTGTTTTAGGTCATTAATTTGATATTAGATTAATAAATATAAAATAGTGGTATTTTATTTTATATCTAATTGGTATTAGTCATTTATTCATATAAATATCATTTAAGGATTAATTATTAGATGAAAAATAATCCCTAATAAATTTATTTTCATCTTATATGTTGATTGGCTTATTATGAATTGATGTTTTATTAATCATTTAATTTACTTACCATTTATTCTACTTTTAATGATAAAATTAAATTGTGGAATTTAATATTTTATTATAAAATTGAACTATTGATTGTTCCGAGGCTAAAATGAATAGTAGAATAATATATATTGGTTAATGTTTATTAAATGGTATTAACAGACTAAACTTATACGGATGATATTTTAACAGATTTGACAATTCATGTTCTGTTAAAGATTACAATGATTATTTGAATTGAATTTTTTTTTTTTTTTCATTTAGAAAGGACACTTTTACTAACTATTAATTAATTATAAATTAATTTTTATATTTATTTTTTTTTTCTTTTAGCAATTTTTCCAATCACAAGTGGGTCCAGTTGAAAAACTCACTCTTTCATATAATGAAAAGGGTAGATCTACAGGTGTTGCAACTGTTGTTTTCAAAAATTCAACTTCTGCAAAAAAGGCTGTTTCTCGTTACAACAATGCACCAATTGATTTTGGTCGTGGAAATTTAAAACTTGAATTAGTTGTTGATACAACTGAAATACCACTTGCTGCAAGAATTCAACCAGTTCAACAAATAAGAGGTCCATCAAGAAATACTATAGTCAATCAAAGAAGACAATCAAGGGTTGCAGCTGTTAGAGGTAGAGGTAGAGATAGACCAGCTACTAGAAATGCAAGAGCTCCAGCGCCAAAAAAAGAAATTAAGAAGAAGAAGAAGACAATTGAAGAATTAGATCAAGAAATGGCTGATTATTTTGCAAAGAATGATAATTGATTAGTTTTAACTGGTTTAAAAAAAAATAAGCTTTCAATCGTTTTAGCTTCTTTATTGTTTACTTTCCAAAAAAAAAAAAAATAAAAATCTTAAAAAGAGAAAAAAAAAATGTATAATTTTTGTATTTTGTAGTTGAACAAATGTGAAATTTTTATTAATTTAATATAACATATTTATTAATTAATTATTATTTGTATTTCCTTACAAATTTGTCGTATATATACATGAGTTAGCGAAGTTGAAGGTTGAATAAGGAAGAGGTATATTAAAGTTAATCCTTTTTATTGTTTTGTTCATTAGAATAATCAGTAAAAAAATGTGAAATTGTAAACTTATCACCAGTCCTTCTTGATCTGTGACTCAAACCTGCACCTTCATATTCACTTTTTCTTTGATATCTTTCAACACCATCTTCTAATGGGAAACCTGGTTTAACAGTTGATATTGAATCACCCGATCTTTCACGTACTCTATCTTGCATCAATGAATCATAAGATGATGCTTCTTTAATAAATTGCTTCTTACGACGAATGGTAACATTTTGTTTAACAAAATAAGCAGATGTCATTGCAACAACACACAAGAAAACTGATTGTTTCCAAAATTTTGCAATGGATGGGAAATTTGAAGTTGATGACATTATATTGGTATTCTATTGATTGATGACTTGTTTATAAGTGTCCTATACGAACAAATATTGTCAATTTTCAAGATAAAATCGTTCCTACTGAAGAAGAAATTAGGAAATAAACCGAAAAAGAAAGCAAAAAAATAAAAATTAAAAAAAAAAATAATAAAAAAAAAAAAAGTCCGTATCTATTGGTGTACGGCTGTACAACGTAGACCTGGTCATAGCGCGACAGAATACTCTGTTGTTGCTATAAAATAATTTTGGTTTTTTTTTCTTTTATTTCCAAATTTGGGAAATTTAACCGTTTTTCGTTTATCGCGGTAACTGAATCTCTCCATAGATTAGATTTTGTGTGGTCTAATTTTGTTTTGTTTTGTTTTGATTTGAATTTGAATTTGCTTTTTCGAACTGTTGTGATCATTATTACAAAAGTTATAAGAAAGTTAGTGGAAATAAAAGAAAAGTAATGTCCGACAAAAGTATTTCTCATGCAATTTCAGGAGGTTTATCCGGTTTGGTTTCTATGACACTTACTTATCCATTAGTGACTTTGAGTACCAATGCCCAAGCTAAAACTAGTAACGGAGAACAGAAAAATGAAGTTGTTGATAAATTGAAAGATGTTACACAACAAAAAGATGAAAAACCAACTGATAATACAGGCTCAAAATTAAAACTTTCCGCATTACTGAAAAAGTTATTACAACGTATCAAATTTTTAATTCAATATTCAAAGAAATATTATTCAGGATTAGAATCTGCTTTAATTGGTATTGTTGCCGTCAATTTTGTATATTATTATGTTTATAATATAGTAGGTATTTATTTGAAGAAAATTAATAGTAAGAACTCAGCAAATGGTTTGAATATTAAAGATAGTTTAATTACTGGATTAACAGCTGGTGTTGTTTCTAGGGTAGTTACAAATCCAATTTGGGTTGCTAATACAAGAATGACTGTTAAAAAGAAACAAACAAATGATAATTCTCAAGATGATGAAAAGACTGATAAACAAATAAAAACATCAAATAAGAATACTTTTAAAATTATGTATGAAATTTATCAAAATGAAGGATTTGATGGTTTATTTTCAGGATTAGGACCAGCACTGATTTTAGTTTCATCACCTGTTATTCAATTTACAATTTTTGAACAGCTAAAAAATTTATTAATTAAATTTCGTAAAGGGAAACAATTGAATTTATCTAATAATATTACTCCAATAGATGCATTAATATTAGGATCATTAGGTAAATTTATTGCAATTTTAATAACATACCCTTACTATACAATTCGTTCAAGAATGCATTTAAGTTCTCAAAATGTTAATAGTTTTAAATTTTTAATTAATATCATTAAAAATGAAGGTATTGGATCATTATATGGTGGATTAAATGCAAAAATATTACAAAGTGTTTTAAGTGCTGGATTGGTATTTTATTTCAAAGAAGAAATGATGACGATTGTTGGATCAACTGTTAATAAATGCAGTAATAAATCTTCAAATATTGTAAACCTTTTGAGAAAGAAAATTGGAAAAAATTAAGAATATTATAGTAATATTTTATATATAAAAATAAAGAATGTTAAGGAAATAATCGTCTAATAATCTAATAACTGTTTTAATTTCTCATAGGATATAAACATAACACTTGATGTAGGTATTGATTTAAATAAAGTAACACCAATACCAGAGTAAAAACCTAAAATACCCTTTGTTCTATAAATTTGTTTAACAACTTTTAAAAATGTCAAATCACCCTTATCGTTTGTTTGTAAAATTGATTTAACAGTATCAGCTGGGAATAGAGTACAATGATAACCAATACCAGCACAAGCACCAGCAATCATTAATTCATGAACTTTTGGTTTATAATTTTTTTCACCATTTGCAAAATAATGAATAACAAATTCATAATTACCAAACCAAGTCATTGAACCACCACATTCACGAATCATTGTTGCCAAATGACCTTTCCAAAGCCCTTTAATACCTTGAGATTTATATAATGCTTTTGTAATTTGAGGTATAGTTTTAGAAACAAAATTTGGATTATTTAAATTTTTTAAATTTTCAACTTGAAATTTACATTTAACCAATTCAATTGGTGTTAAAATAAAGGAAGTACAAATACCACTAAATGCACCACATATTAATTTTTCACTAACTTTTAAATCATCATTTAATGATTTACCTTTATATAATTTAACTAAATCTTGAGCTAAATTATAACTAAAGAATAAACAAGACATTTCAACAGAAGCTCCCATCATTGGTACTCTTAAACCTTTATAAAATCCCTTTTTTAAACCTTCATTATGATATGTTTTTTTAATAGCATCAAAAGTTGAAGTAAATAAAGGTTTCGGTAAAGATTGAGAGTATTGTAATCTAACTTTGATTGTATCAAATGGGAATTCAACAACTTTACCACAAGCACCAGAGACAGAACCTAGAAAAATTTCATGTAATGAATCTTTAAAAATATTTTTTTCTCCAGATCTTTCCTTTGGCATGGTTAAAAGAATTTGTAGAAACAGTACAAAAGTAGGGAAGTAAAAGGAAGTGAAAAAAAAAGGAAAAGGTAAGGGAAAAGGAAGAGAAATAGAAAGAGGAAGAGATAGAATAGACGAACCGTTGACCTAATTATATCACTTTATATATTTATTCAGGTATAATATGATAAAAAACCAAATGAATCATCAACTGGATCATGAATCAGAAAAGAAAATCTGTAAATAAATCAAAACAACAGTAAAACATCAAATAAATAAAGACGATCAAAAAGGTACAAATATATCCATCCGATATCAAAGAAAAGCAAAATCTCCTCGAAGCCTTAAACCGCTCGGCTTCTTAAACGGTAATTTCAGGGATAAATACATAAAAAGATAAAAAAAAAAAAAAACATCACGTGACAAACACGTATAAAACAAGCACGTGCAAACCAACAGGGTTTAAAACCCTTTTTATTATTTTTTTATTTTTTTTTTTTTTTAATTTCATTTCATAACTTTCTTCACTTTTTTTCATTTTTTCATTTTTTCATTTTTTTCTTTTTCCAATTACAACATCATGTATTACTTCTTTTTTCGATGTCATAATATTCACCTTTTTTTTTTCTTTAATATTTTTATATACATTTTTTATTTTATTCTCTCTTCAAAGGATAGTCTGCTCATTTCAACGGCTTAAACGTGATTATTCTATTGTTATAAATAAATTAAAACAAAAATGAAGTACTTAGCTGCATATCTTTTATTACAACAAGGTGGTAACGCATCCCCATCAGCTGCTGATATCAAGACTCTTTTAGAATCTGTTGGTTCTGAAGTCGAACAATCAAACATTGATTTATTACTTGCTTCATTAGAAGGTAAATCCGTTGATGAATTAATTGCTGAAGGTGCAACCAAATTAGCTTCAATCTCAACTGGTGGTTCTGCTGCTGCTTCTTCCGGTTCTGCTGCTGCAGGTGCTGCAGATGCTGCTGCTGAAGAAGAAGTTGAAGAAGCTAAGGAAGAATCTGATGATGACATGGGTTTCGGTTTATTCGATTAAACGTGGTGTTTATCTGGGTTAATAACTATAATATTATCAAAATCAAAAAAAAATTTTGAAAAAAATATTTTATTCTTCTTCTTGTTTTTTTGATATTTTTTATTCTTATATGTTATCTTTATGTCAAATATATATAAAATATAATTAATACTAGAAAATCAAAAAATAAAAATAAAAAAAATTAAAAAAAAAGAATTAAAAAGTAAACTTTAAATATCTCTAGATTCGTTTTTATGTTTGATTGATGCAATTAGATATCTCATTTTTTCAATCTCCTTAGTTATTCTCTCCTGCACTTGTATAGATTCTTTGATATCTTCATTTCTAGAGACTCCTTCTTCTATTCTGTTGTTTAATCTATCCAATTTTTCAATACTATAATTTATTTTCTGTATACTATTTATATTAGCCTTTAATTTATCCCGTATTTCATCATAATTTCCAATTAATTCAATATCATTAGTCTTTAATGAATTAGAATCAGGTATTTCTCCAATTAATCGTAATATATCATCCCTTAATACAATATTCTCATCTTCTCCATCTGCTTCTTCTTTTTCATTAATATAATTGATCCTGTCTTCAAATATATTTAATATACTATTAATATCCTCAATTTTTCCAATTTTTTCCTTATTAGATTCACGTTCAATTTGTATTACCTGTCTCGTTATTTGAAATCTACCCTGTTGAGTAAACCACCCCATACGATATTTCCTTTTGATTTCATTATTCACTTTATTCAATATTTTATCCAGTTCTTCATTGCTTATATTTATTTGATTTTTATCAATCATCTTCCGTAAAGTCCCATCATTTTTTATATATTTGGTAATAATCCTTTCTTGTTCATGTATAAATCCTTGGATTTCTTCAAATGTGGCGGGAATAGTGGGCATTATTATTATATTAATTATTCTTGTTTATAAAAATCATAACACAATTAGAATTCTCAACGTTGGATCTAATTAGATCTTGATAAGCAATTATGACCCGATAAAATAAAAACAAAACAGAACAAAACAGAACAAAGCAGAACAAAACAGAACAAAACAAAACAAAATAAGATCAATTCATGTCAACAACTCGCGGTCTTACATATTATATTATAACAAAATGTTATCTACATCATACTCCTCTCCATCATCAAGGAGACCACTATATTCATGTCCAAATATATCCCTTTCTGTGATTGTAATTCCCCGCTCAGAATAAAACCTTTCATTTATTGAAACACCAAGTGTTTGTGATACCCAAGTTTTGAATATTCTTACCATTTTTTTGACTAAATTATTATACCAATCTTTATTCAACTCAAGTTTTGAACATGTTTCAATAAATTTATCGTTTGAGAATTGACTTGTAAAACTGGCCTTATTTCTTAACAGCTTATTGTAGCATAATCGATTACTCGAGTTTTCCCTCATCAAACTGTCGAGTACTTCTTCAATTGCGCAGGTTGTTTGACTGTTTCTTATGATGGACTCCGACATCGTTTCCTGATATAATCATAATCATAAAATTTAAAACAAATTGAAACCAGAACATGGCAAATTATAAAACTGTTCATATTTGAACCTATTTACATTTATTACACCCAGGAAAAAATGTAAAAAAAAAAAATGATACATAACAAAAACATTATATAAATATTATATGTCAATTATTCTTTAAATGGTGCCTTTAATGGGTCAATAACAGATCCAAATTTGGTGATAACCTTTGGAGTAACCATTCTTTGATGTGTTTTGGTAGTAGTCCATTCTTTACCAATAGGCATCCTCAAAGAACGTTCATATTCTTCCCATGTTTTATATGGGTAAGGAACTTTATCAGCTTGGTATTTGTTATTCTTCTTATTTACTTTTTCATTGATAATAACACCAAATTTACCCTTATCTAATCTTTTATCCTTTGAGACAACACCTTGGACCGTCTTAACAATTTTCCTCTTTTTGTTATTTTTTGGGATACCCCAACCATCATCGGCACCTTCACTTGTACCAGCCCACGATCCCCATCCCGGCACTGTTAGGTTTACCTCTTTATCATCATCATCTTCTTCAATTTCACGTTTTTCTTGTTCAAATTCTTCTACCAATACATCATCACCAGCAAAAGCTTGTTTAATCAAATCAGTCTGTTTGAACATACGAATATCCTCTTCATTATCACCATCACTTTCGTATTCATCATCAGATTTAGATTGCTTTGATTTTGGATCAACAATTTTTAAGGTTTCCTTGTTTTCAATAGTAACTTTACTATCTATTTCATCATCCCCTCTATCTTTCTTTAATGATGCCTTTCTTTTAGATAATTTTTTTGCAATTTTGGCGCCTGATTTATCTAATTTGGAAGATGAGGTATCAATAATTTTTAATTTAGTTGAATTTTTAGTCTTGTAATTTTCTTCATCAGAATTATCATCATCTTCATCATGAGCAGCATCAGCCAACCATGGATTTGCCTCCAAGTCTGAACTTTCTCCATTTTCATCAGAATTATCATTATTTTTATATTTACGCTTCTTTTCATTAATGACTCTAATATTATCTCTTTCTTTAACAGCCAATCTATTTTGTAATAATCTACTGTCTTCTTCGTCTAATTCTTCTAATAATTGTTCATCTACTTTACGTGCTTCTTCAGATGCTACCAATGCAGAAGGTGTATACACTCTTCTACCGGAATTCATTGTAATATTAACACCGTTAGGTTCATTATCTTCAAACGCTTCGTCATAACCTTCATTATTCTTGAATTTACGCAAATTTTGAATTTCTTTTAATTTGATTAATCTATCTCTTTCTTGCGCATTTTTCATGAAATCCATTGCTAAAACACCTTTACCGACTTTGGCTAATGAATCACTATCCACTTCTTCCATATTTGCAACATCATTTTCTAAATCACTTAAATTTCTTTCATCATCACTACTTTCATTTTCTAATTTACCCAACTGTTTCAATTTCAATTTTTCACCTTGTCTCATCATTTCTTCCATTTCATCTCTATTTGATCTATCCTTTGACATACCTGATTTAATCATTTGCTTTGCCCATTGTGATGTATTTTTATGTTTCAATGTCATTCTTTCTTTTGCACGTTGATAAAGTGGATCATCTTCTTTATCTTCTAAATCATCTTCAATACCCTCCTGACGATTTACTTGGGAAATCAACTCCTGTTCTTTAAGTCTTTCCTTCCTTAATTGTTTTCTATATGCTTTTGATTTTATTTTTTTTAAACGTTTAGAATCTTTCATACCTCTATACATTAATTCCCTCATTAATCTCAATTCATTAGTACGTTTTAACATTTCAGACTTTGAAAGTTTTGCTGTTTCAATATTTTCAAATAAATCTTCAGTTTTTTTAGATTCTAAATTACTTTGATCAAGAATACTATCTAGTTTTGCTTCAAAATCATTAATTGCAATATCATTTTCTGTTTTAAAAGCTGAATTTTTATCAACTTTAGCCTTTTCTGGAATAAATTTCAAAACATCCTTATCTCTATTTTCAGCAATAATATCCCTCCAACGATTAACTTGTTCTTTTTGAATTTCATATGCTGCACGACGTTCATGACGTTTTTGAATATTTACAGGTAATGGAATCGCAAATGCTGAATTTCCATCGTCTTTTTGAATATCTGCCGCATCTATTTCAGCATCAGAGCCTTGTAAATCGGATATTTTCTTGGATTGTTTAACGATATCACGAATCAGTTCATCATTCTTTTGTCCATTTGTATTTTCATCATCGTCATCATCTTCATCTTCATTTATATCTTCAAGCATATCATCAAAAGTAAGAGAATCTCCTTGAATTGGCAATGAGAATTCATTTTCTGTTGCTTTATCATTAACCAATAGCTTTTTAACCTTACTATTTGGATCTTTTGATATTTTAGTTTTCAAGTTTTTTAGAACAGATCCTAGTTGAACATCTTCATCGTCAGATATATTCATTTCATCAAATGGATCATCATCATCGTCACTTTCTTCATCACTGTCCTCATCACTGTCCTCACCACTATCACTATCACTATCATCATCGTCATTGCTACTTTCATCACCACTTTCTTCGTCATTAAAAACTAACTCTTGATCTTTTGGTTTGTTCCCATTTTTATTTGAAGCAAGTTCTTTGTCATCTCTATCCCAAATTTCAGAAAGAGTCATAAGTTCCCCTTCATCAACACTCTCCCAACCATCTTCTTCCTCACCAAAATCGTTCAATCTATTCTTTTCATTATAATCATCAGCACTATTCTTATTACGTTTATTCTTTTCGGACATGTAATCATCAAGATCATCATCACTTCCCAATGCTCCATCAGAATCCAATTCTTCATCATCAAAGTCAATATCACTGTTATCATTCTCAGTAACATCATTTTTGGCCTTATTTAAAAATTTGCTAGCATCTAGAACTGCATCCCT
>JAJMES010000322.1:0-24671 GCA_030574275.1 Pichia sporocuriosa
TTAATTTTTAAATTTTTATTATTACTTGAATAATAAAAATCAATAGATATTTAGTTAAAAGATACTTCAACAAATGTATATAAAACAAAGATATTCAAGAAAAGGTAAAAAATAATACTAGTAAAAAGAAAGTAAAATAAACAAGTGAAATGAAATACATTTGTTTCACTCTAAATGGAAATAAAATATTTTATAATTTGCAGCCTTTTTATTCCCATAATTCTTTAAGTAATCCTATTACAAAAAGCCAATTATGAAATATATAAAAAAATAAAACCAAACCTAACTTAACCGACCATAACCCAATTCAAGAAGAGTGATGCTGAAATAAAAAATAATTAAAAATTCAATAATTCAATTAAAACCAATTTTACCTTTTGAAATACCATTATACCACCAGAAAAAACAACTTCACCCAATGATTCAATTTTAGTAGTTATAGATTTTAATTTTACAAAAATATATTGATCAAAAACTAAATTTGATTCATTTACATTTAAAGTATTATAAGATAATTCTTGTAAATGTTTTGAAGTTGAATTTTGAATTAATTCTTTTGTTGTTAATTTTTTCCAAATAAAAACTAAACCAAGAGATATAACACCCACAGCCACACTTGTAATTAATGAAACTTTAAAAAAATTATTATTATTTTTCTCATTTGAAAAATTATTTTTATTATTTTGTTTTAAAGTTTTGGTAAAACTAACATTTGAAAAAATTGAAGAAGAATTTAAAATTTTATTTTCATTTTCATTTGATAAAAATTCAATTAAACTTGAATTAATATTATTAATATTATTTTGTTTATTATCTTCAATTGTTAAATTAGATAAGAATAATTTCCAATCTTTTAAATTATTTATATTACTTAAAAAATTTATTAAAATAATCAAATTATCATTTAAAGAATTTAATTCTATTGGATCACAAATTTTTAAATATTTTGGGATTTGTTTTGCTAATATCAGTTGATTCTTAGATAAGCAAATTGGTATACAAGGAATTTTTAAAAATTTTGGTAACATGTAATTATCATTATTAATTATTAAAATAATTAAATCAGTAAAAGAATTTTTATCAATTGAAAATTCAATATTTTTAAAAGTTTTTTTATATGATTTAAACCTTTTAATTAAACAATTTTCTCTATCACCAATAATTTTTACATTAATGAAAAACCTATCATTTGAAATTGATTGATTTTGTGAATTAATTGAATTTGACATAATTGAAACTCTTGGCATTACAAATGATGATAAAATTGTTGATGAATCAATTGTATGATCTTCCTCAGTATCAGATTCAATTCCTGATTCAGAATCTGGACTGTTAGTTTGAAAATTCAAATTTTTTCCAATTTTAGTCTGTTGAGATTCATTAATTTCATTATTTGAATTATTTTCGTCTTGACCTGAGGAACTTGATAAAATTGAAGCGACATTAGGACTGTCGATTCTATTTGGCATAAAATTATTAAAAACATCATCATTTTTTAAATAAGGACTATTATGCCCGGATGAAATTATATTACTATTATTACTACTTGGTAAATTAAATGGGAAATTATTATTTGAAGATTGAGAATTTGACCTTGTTTCATTATTTATTTCAAAATATGTTGAAATGTTTTGCCAAGAAGTTTGAGAAAAATCCATATTATTATGATCATTATAATTAAAATTATAATTACGATAATTATAATTATCGATATTTTGGTTTTGGTTTTGGTTTTGGTTTTGAAATTGGAATTGAAATTGAAATTGCGATGTTGAAGTGTTTGGCGAATTAACAGAAATATTATTATTATTATTATCATTAAAAATATGTGTTTTAATATTTGATAAATCAACGCCTCTATTTAAATCTGGATTTTGTAAAGCTTCAAATACTGAATTATGTGGTGATAAAACACTATTGGTAGCTGTATCACGTAAATTAGAATTTGAAATCACTTTTTCGGTATGAGATTTATTATTGTATCGTATCTCATCTAGTAATTTCACATCATCAGTATTTTCATTATCAACTACGCCTTTAATTTTATTGTCCTTTTCAATTTTTTTAGATTCCTTCCTTCCTCTTAACAACATATTTTGTATTTTTTTGCCTCTCTATTACCCCCTAATATTAGCAATAACTATACAGTGAGCAAACAAACCAACAAGCAAACAAGTAACAAACAAGGAATAATCCCTCCTCAAATTGCCACCCGCTGATAAGGAAGGGAGGAGGGGAACTCCGCGGAGTGGAATTGGCCCAAATAGGAAATTGCTGCTTTTTGCTGTTGTTTTTGTTGTTTTTGTTGTTTTTGGTGTTTTAGTTGTTTTTGTTGTTTTTGCTCATTTTGTTCTTTTTACGTGTTTATCCATCTAGCAAATAGAAAAGACAGACAGACAACAATGCTTTCATTATTTAACTATTCAAAATTACCAGAAATTAATTTAGAAAAAAAACCATTACCTAAAATTATTGATTTCAATACAATTGATAAGGGAACTAATGAAGTAATCATAAAGGACGTTACAAAAGTTGGTATTAATTTATTATGGCCATTTAGTTCAAAGAATTCAAAGAAGAAGGAGCCAGCTGATGATGAAAAGGCCACAACGTTACTTTTAGATTCAAATGATAGAGTTATTGCAATGAAAAAAATTGATTTATCAAATTTAAAGGATGATAATGATGATAGTAATTATGTTTTGAATAATTCTAAATTAACAATTGATACTGATAATGATAATGAAGAATTTATTGATATTCAAGTAAGACAGTTATCATATGCTGAAGTTGCAGCGTTAAATAATGGACACAAAGAAACTAAACATAACACTAATATTGTTGTTATTGATCAAGACACTGAATTAGAAAAATCAATTACAGATTTAGAGATGATGGATAAATTTAAAACTTGTGAAAAAGAGTTTTCAAAAAATAATGATATTGTATTTGATTCATTGAATTTTGATGATGAATGGGATACTTATGTTAAAAATAAAACTTCAAAGAAATTATCACGTAAGAAGAAACATTCAAAACAAAGAAAATGATGACAGGTTTCTAAAAATCTTTTTACTGATATTTTTACCTCAGATATAGCATTGGGTTAATACGGTTTTTATTCTTTTTTTGTTTTAAATTGCTATTGTGTTACTATTATTATTATTGTCATTACTATCACTACCAAGAAAAAAAGAAGTTCTAGAAGTCCTTGAGTTTAAACACAATCCATTCATATTTTTATTCCAAATTATAAATACAATTCAAACTCTTTTTAAC
Source organism: Pichia sporocuriosa (assembly GCA_030574275.1). Taxonomy (NCBI): domain Eukaryota; kingdom Fungi; phylum Ascomycota; class Pichiomycetes; order Pichiales; family Pichiaceae; genus Pichia; species Pichia sporocuriosa. The sequence goes on from JAJMES010000322.1 coordinate 3,280, forward strand.
ATATATAACTTTGTTCATTATATAGAATGAATTTAAAGACACATAATTGTAACCGATGACGTAATCACACTGTATTTCATGAATTTTCCTGTTTTTTTTTCTCTTTTTTTCCTATTTTTTATTTGTTTCTTTGTTTCTTTGTTTATTTGCTTCGTTTTGTTTCCTTCCTAATGTGATACTAAGGGCCATACGAATGTCACTTGATAAACTTTTGGAGGTTGCATCTGCCCAAGGTGCGATTATTGATAAGCGAATTAAGTTTATTGATACAGGTAAATCGGGTATTTCAGCATTTGCTTTACGAGATGATGGATTTGATACTGAAACTGGAAATGAAATTTCCGTACAAATACCCAATACATTAATCATTAAACCTGAAGATGCATATATAGGGCTAGGAATTGCTGGGATTCCAACTTTAGAAGATTTTGATTCAACACTTGTTTTAAAGTTTTATATTGCGTGCCTTAAATTAAATATAATTTCTAATGAAAATTTTAAACCTTATATTGATATGTTGCCAAATTTAAAACAGATTAAAAGTCCATTATCAATGAATTCAGAATCATTATATATTTTTGAGAATACCTCACTACAAAAATCTGTGATTGATGAAAAATTAAATCTTTTAAGGAAAGATTTTGAAAAATTTAAAAACTTTACTACAATGACAAAATTTCATGTCTTATTTGAAGATTATCTTTGGGCTCATTTGATTATTACCTCAAGGGCATTTCCTTATAAAATTATAAATCCAGATGCATTAGATCATGAAGTCATGCTTCTACCAATTATTGATTTATTGAATCATAAACCCAATACTAAAGTTGAATGGTCCAGTAGTAAAAATGGTGATTTTAAATTAACCAATTTAGAAAGCCATCCAACAGCAGCAGCATCAACAACAACATCACCATCATCATCAATGTACGAAGTTTTCAATAATTATGGGCCTAAGGGTAATGCAGAACTACTTATGGGTTATGGATTTGTATTAGAAGATAACGAGTATGATTCATTACAATTATCACTTACTCTGAATAACGATTTGAAAATTGGATTATTAAATGATTACAATGTTAAATTACCAACAATGTCTGATTACACTAATAATGGAAAGAATGAAAAGAAATCAAACCTTCAAGTGGAGAATGAAACTACCGTTTTTTTACTGAATAAATTTCATCCTATTTCTGATGGATTACTAGAACTATTTTGTTATATAGATATAAATAACAATGAAAACAAAAAAGAGCTTGTATTAAAAAACATCATGAACGGACTAAATAAACTAAAACAGAGTTTGGAAATTAAATATTTGAATAAATTAGACAAAATGCCAATTTTTAATAGTCAATTAGTGTCTCAGGATGATTATTTGAATTCCAAAATTTTTAGACAAGGCCAGTTAAAAATATATAACTTAACAAAGAATGAAATTAAATTGAGAGAAAAAAAGTTTCTAAAAGATTATAGGAAATATTTTTTGACTTTGAATGATATTTTTAAAAAGGACGATGAAGAGTTTAAAGTTTTTCTTGAAATTTTTAATTGGGATAAAGAAATTAAGGAATTAAGTAAAATGGAATGTGAGTTAATTATTAGATTGTGGTTAATGAAAACTTTAAATTATTGGAAAATTGATGATATAGAAAATTATAAAAAGTTTGATATAAAATGGTTTTTTGAGCTATTTAACTTAAAGAAGGTAAATATCGACAGCAATAATAGCAAAGATAATGATGATGATGATGATGATGATGATGAATTTATGATTGATTTATATAATCAAACTATTTTACCTTTAAAAGCCAATGCACCTGAATTAATTAAAGGTAACCAATGGGAGTTAAATGATTGGTTATTAATTGACAAATTAGTCATTGAGAATTCTTATGAAAAGGGTAAAAATCAAGAAACTTTATTAATAAAACCATTAAAATTATCAATGCCTAGCAGGTATTAACCTTATAATTATTAATAGAAATAAAAACGAGACAAAAACGATACCTATAACTCGTAGATAAAACCAAAATCCTAATTTACCCTCTTTATGATATTTTGATAATAAGTCGTTAACATTATTAAATTTACCACTGGAATTCTCAAAATTTTGAGTTGCTTCTTTTAAAATTACTGCATCATTTTTAATCATTTCTTGAAATTGAAGAGCTTGATCTTTGAGCGATGATACCATCGTTGGTAACGAATCAATTAATTCCTTTTGAATTGAATCATGATAATTATTTTGAATTTCAGTAGTTTCAAATTGATCAAGTTGATCATATTTTGTACTAAGTAATCTTGATCTTAATGTTTCAATTGATTCATCTTCATATTTATTGGTATTTGAGTTTATGATTTCAATTACATCGTTATCCTTATCGTTATCCTTATCTTTATTTTTATCACTATCCCCCAATTCTTTACGTCGTTGTTGTTTTTGATTTTCAACAATTATAATTTCTTCCTTATATAATTTATTAATTCGTAATTCAATATCTTGTATTATATTCTGTATATCTCTGCCAGTACAATGCAATTTTTCATTAAAACTCACCAACGTATCATTCTTGTATATTTTAAAACGTATATTATCAATATCTTGAGAGAATCTGTGTAGTTTATTATAATTTACCAAGAGATCATCATCCTCACAAAAATCCACATTTTCCTTCAAATCCCAAACTTGCCTCTCTATACGTGAATATAACACTTCAAAATGTGATACTTCCAATTGTGAAATACTCATAACTTACCTTACCCAATTAAAATACCCCTCTTACCATCTTCCCATCTTCCCATCTTCCCATTCCCCCCCTGTCAGCCTTTGATCCACTCCCAGATGTTCATATTCTTCAACATGACAAATCCCCCAAAACCCAAATTCTTCACGGTGTACGGATGAATTAGAAATTCGGTGATTTGCTTGCCTCACTTCCTCATTTCCTCATTTCCTCCCCCCGACTATTGATAATGATGGTAAGATTGCTCAGTTTGTCAATTGAAAAGTTTGTTTCTGTGTATGACATTTGAGGATAATCTTCAATTTTATAGTTTGAATTATACAAGAGACAATACGTATTATATTTTTTGAATTATTCAATTTTCAATTTTTATATTTTAGTTTTTTCATCAATTTTTAGAACATTATACCTATTTTCCTTTTTTTTTTTTTGCCATTATTTATAATTACTAATTACAGACAAAAATGGGTATCAACAATCCAATTCCAAGGTCATTGAAAAGTGAATCAATTAAGGCTGCAAAAGTTTTAGCTTCTTTTGTTAAACCAAACCAGGTTTTAGGTGCCGATGAAATTATACCACATGATGTATTATTAAATGCTAAAGGTTTGGCAGTTATTACAGTTCTTAAAGCCGGATTTTTGTTCTCAGGTCGTGCTGGTTCCGGTGTTGTCGTTGCAAGATTGCCCGATGGTTCTTGGTCTGCGCCTTCTGCAATTGTTACAGCGGGTGCTGGTGTTGGTGGTCAAGTTGGTGCAGAATTAACAGATTTTGTTTTTATATTAAATACCGAAGCTGCAGTTGAATCCTTCGCTCAATATGGATCAGTTACTTTGGGTGGTAATGTTTCAGTTGCTGCAGGTCCTTTAGGAAGAAATGCAGAAGTTGCTGGTAATGCGTCAATGAAAAATGTTGCCGCAATCTTTTCATATTCCAAAACAAAGGGTTTATTTGCTGGTGTTTCACTCGAAGGTTCAGCAATTGTTGAAAGAAGAGAAGCAAATCGTAAGTTTTATGGTGACATGTGTAAGGCAAAATATATATTAAGTGGTCGTGTTGCTCCACCACCAGCTTGTGAACCATTGATGAGAATTTTAGATTCTCGTGCCTTCAGTCGTATTGGACCAAACGATTATGATGATGATGATGACGATTATTATAATGATATACCTTCAACTTTCAGTTCAGATGATGATTCCTCATCATATTCTCGTTCTCGCCCAAGTGGAAGAAAGGATAATTTTTCAAATTCTAGAAGGTACAATAATGATTATGCCGATAATAATAATAACGATGATGATGATGATTATAGTGATAATTCAGCCCGTGCTTATTATAGAAGGGATAGATCTCAGCGTCAGAATAGGGCTTCTTCTTGGGAAGATGACATGTTTGATAATAATAATAGTAATAATAATAGCTCTTCTGGTCGTTCTTCAAACCGTAGAAATGATTCACATGATAGAGGTTATAGACCAACTGATGAAAAACCTGAATTCTCAAGAAGATCTGCTCCTTCTTCCAGTTCAAAAAATAAAGCAGTTGCACTCTATTCATTTGCCGGACAGCAGGATGGTGATTTACCTTTTAAAAAGGGTGATGTTATTACTATTATTCAAAAATCAGATTCCACTGATGACTGGTGGACTGGTAGAATTGGAAATGTTGAGGGTATCTTCCCGGCTAACTATGTGGAATTAGTTTGATCTCTTATCATCCATCTTTTTTCTTTCTTTTTTCTTTTTTGTTGGAAATTAATTATTTGAACGTCTAATGAAGTGATTTATCTTGTTTTCATAATATATCCATTTCCTCTTTTTTTCTTTTTTGTCACATGTTATTTCCTGTTCTTTATCAATTTAACCTTTTCTCTTTCTTTATCAATATAACCCCTATGTACTTAATAATTTTATGTTAATTTATTTTTCTTTATTTGAATGCAGCTGTATTCGTACATGGATATAATTTTTTTTTTCATTTCTCCAATATTTTTCATTTCTTATTAGTTTACCTAAAAATCATTATAGCTCTTATAAAAACAAATTACATAAAATATATGATAAAAATTATAACAATACTGTCAACAACAACAATAGAAAAGTTATTTTGGTATAATTCCAAGGTAAGTAGCACTTTGTAAAATTTGGTTTGCAAGTATAGGATGTGGTGCAAATATTATCCTATTGTTTTCATCAAATTGGTTCTTTTTCACAAATTTGTAAAATTCTTCAAAATTATTAGCCCAAAAAAACTTCACTAAATGATCAGTAAGTGATGTCACTTTTGATCTACTCAAAATTTTATTATTCGATAATAAATTAGGATTATAATTCTTATTTCTCCAAAAACGCCTTTCTCTAAATAATCTGACAATAATCTCCCAAATTGTATGGTATATTTCATTTTGTTTTTCCTTTAATAAATTTTCATCGGATTCAGTAACATTATCATTCTCATTATTATTGCTATTTTTTATTCTTAATTTATTAAAATTCTCCAAATTTTGCAAAACATTAATTTTATCACTATCGACCTCTTTTTGAAAATTTGCAATTTGAGACATTTTGTTAGGATCAATATAAGAAAATGAAACAACCCCAAATGGCAGCGGTTTAAGTTTTGCTTTATTTTCATCAATATTTAAAGTATTCATTAAATATGGATAATGTTGAGATTCAAAATTATTTTTTAATGATGGTATTTCAATTTTAATTTTATAACAGGAAACTTTAAACTTTTTTAATTGATTAATTAAAAAATCAATTTCATTATCATCATTTATTTCAATATAGCCATACCCATTTTCATTTTCTTCATTAGAGCTTATATAAAATTCGGCAGATCTAATTGAATTACAGTTAGAACACCAATTTTTTATTTCATTACAATCTTTTTTAGAATTTAATCCACTAATAAGTATTTTTAATTTCTTTTTAGGATAATTTTCTTCCCTTTTAGCATAATCCTTTTCTTCTCTTGGAATTGCTCTAGTCACAAATAATTGCTTTCCCTCAATTTCAATTGCATTCAAATTATTGATAGCTCTTTCAACAGCATCTCTATTTGTCATTGTAATTAATGCCCAGGACCCTTCTCTGGCCGGAACATTTCTAGTCAAAATATTTTTGACAGTACCATATGGTTCAACTAAATTCTTTATAACTTCCTGTTTCAAATCAAGGGGTAAATTTCTCATAAAAATTGAATATTGGGTACTCATTGGTTTATTTTTATTCTTAATCTCATTTTTATTTTCAACTTTCATAATTTCATTTGCAAATTCTGTTGTATTGATATTTTTAATTGGTGAATTATTTGATATATTTGAAAATCTTGAAATTTCTGATACAATCGATGGCTGGAATGATTTTATATCATCAATATTTTTTAATAGCTTAAAATTACTTGCTTGATAAATTTCTCTTTCCTTTTTAGAAATATGAACTGATACACTTATAATTTTGTCATCCATTTTAGTTTGATTAAATTGTTTACAAATTTTATAAGCTTCTAGTTTATCAAAAAAATGCACAAAACAAGTGGATTTCTCTGCACTATATTTACAGCTTAAAATTTTCCCATAATTTTTAAGTCTATCAAACATTGTTCTGGAACTTAGATTTGATGATAAATTTGAAAAAAAAATATTTGCACCAACTTTTTCTCTTTGATTTTTATCCCTAAGTGATGGCAGGATTCTGATTTCAGATCCTTTCAATTTTGAATAATTCAAACCTTCTGTTGCAAAATCTGCATTTTCTTGATTATTAAAATTTACATAACCATATCCTAATGATTCATTTTTAACTGTATTTAAAGGAATTTTAACAGATATTAAACCTGGATATTTTGAAAAAAAATTATACAAATCAATTTCCGAAACTGATTTATCTAAATCTCCAACATATAAAGAAACCATTTTTGTTTGATAATTAAATTTTGGTAACTTATCAGTTAACTCGACAATTTTTGGAATATAATGGTTTTTCAATGATGGTAATGGTATATTACTAATAGTAATAATTTCAGAGCTTACTTCAGAACTAGAAGTTGTTTTTGACGACAAATCTTCATCTTTATTTATATTTCCAGTCTCATTCATGAGTGAATCTCCAATATTGGATTTGTATTCAATTGTGTTGAACATTCTAAATATTGTTTCAGGTCTATTTAAACTTAATCCAACAGTACTGCTTGATTTTGTATAACAATTAATGTTTGGTATATTATCAGATGAATTCTCTGAAGTTTCATTTGAATCAATATTTTGATCTGATTTATTTTTTTCCAAATAAGATTTAATTGTATGAAATGCCATTTTTCTTTTTCTTTTCTCAGGTATCGATTGACTTAATTTTTTTAAACTTTCAATTGCAGAAGAAGCATCCAAACCAATGGTTGTGGGATTAGTTGATTGATTAATGCTAGGAATATTAAACTTTTGAGGTAAATATGAAGTATGTTCCGAATTTTTTTCATAATCATCAAACTTATTTTCTAAGGTAATTAGAGAATTTTTTTCATCAATTTTATTTTCTCTACCCCGCCACTTTGATTTAATATGTCTTAAGCTTTTAGGGAAAGAATGCCCTTCGTCTAGGTTGACATCAGTGGCTTTGGCAACATGATGTTGATGTTTATGCCTTGCCATCTTGAATAAAGTCTTTTTCTCTTTTAGACAATTTTAATTGAAAACAAACAAACAAATGAAAAAAAAAATGCGTTTTTATTTTATTCTACTTTTAAAAAACACAACACTTAATTATTTAATCGTTTTACAATTTTTTTTTAAAATAAAAAAACTAACAAAAAAATGATAACAAGTTTAGCAGCACCAAGTAAGAAAGATGATCCAGTTAAACAGCTCTAAATGCTACATTTGAATAGAAAGGAAAAAAAAAATAAAGAAAAGAAAAAAGGTAAAAGAAAGGGAAAAAAAATAAAAATAAAAATAAAGGCGACAAAAAAAAGAGAGGTAATTCCAAAGTTTAAGAGAATGGGCAATTTCTTGTTACCCTTTTAGGATTTCCGCCTAGTAAAATTTATGAAGAAAGAAAAATAAAAAAATAAAATAAAAAAAAAGGAAATGACGAGCCGCGAATTCAATTGCTCAGCAAAATATTGAAATTTAATTTAAACTGTAATTATATCTCTACCAAATATACCTCTTCTCAACCAATCGAAAAACATTAGAAGTCTGGTTCTGATACTCACGGATTGGGTGAAATAAATAGATCTCCATAAATACATTGCAATTAAACCACCAACTAAAGAATGACCTGGTAGATCAAAAACAGCCGAGTTACCAATATAAGCTAAAGAACCTAAATGTTTATATTTGAATGGTTTTGAAACAGCATCATCAATATCACCAGCAAAAATTTCATTTTCATTTAATGAATGTTCCAGTCTAGCAAGTTTATTCAATTTTTTACCAAGATAACTACCTTCTTGATGAGCCCTTTGAGCTGTTGCTGGTAATGCAGTAACTTTTGAATCAACTTCTTTAAATAATAATTTTAATTCTTTGAATTTTAATTTACCAGAATTTAATTTATCATATTTTGGAATATATTCTTGAGCTAATAATAAAGCTTCACTCGCTAATGGATTATGAACTGCAATTTCTTTACATAGTTTTTTCAATTCTTTATGAGAAATTTCAAAATTTTTAATATCTGAATCAGTTATAATCGTTTCTTTATTTAATTCGGATTTATTATTATTAATAATATACTGTCTAACATAATCTTCACAATGGTTCCCAATATCAGTCCTAACAGTTGAACAATCACCAATTGCATAAACATCACCCATTGGTGCACCAATAATTCTTAAATGAGAATCAGTTTCTAAAGCTCTTTTATTTTTTTGGAAAGGTTTTAAATCATTTGATAATTGATTAGTTAAAGCATTTAAGCCAATACCAGTTGACCAAATACATAAACCAAAAGGTATTTCCTTTGGTGTAATTGAACCATCAGTCTCATCCTTTTGATTAAAAATAACTTTGTCAGGTAAAATTTCTTTAACTCTTGAATTGACCAAAAGATCAATATTATCATTTTTAAATCTTTTCATTGCATAATCTGAAATTTTAGAATCATAAGTATTTAAAATATGAGATCTTGATTGAATTATATGAATTGTTGCCTCTTGTCTTAAAATTTTTGGATATAAACGAGGTAAATCTTCATTAATTAAATCAAAAATTTCAGCTGCAATTTCAACACCTGTTGGACCAGCACCACAAATTACAAATGATAATAATTTTTTTCTTTCAATATCTGAAGTTGTTGGTAAACAAGATTGTTCAAAATTGCTCAAAATTTTTCTTCTAATATTTAAAGCATCTTCAGCAGATTTTAAATGTTGAGTATATTCTAAACCTTTAACACCAAAAGAATTCGAAGTTGAACCAACTGCAACTACCAATTTATCATAAGGAACATAAAATGATTTATTAGTTTTAATATCTTTAACTTTAATCAATTTTTCAGAAAATTCAACTTTTTCAGCCTTTGCATTCAAATAATGTCCATTAACTTTATTGATTAAATTTCTAATACTTTCCATTAAAGTTTTAATATCTAAAGTACCAACTGCAGCACAAGGTAACATTGGAGTAAATAAGAAATAATTAGTAGGGGAAATAACTGTAACATCATATTGATCTTTTTCTAATTGATTCAATAAAGAAACCGAACCCCAACCACAACCTAAAATAACAAGTTTTTTACGCTTTGTATCATCAATTTTTGATTCTGTATCGAATGAATCTATATTTTTATATAAAATTGGTAAATTTTCAGGTCCACCAATTGGAGGATTTAATGATTCAAATGGTATCAATAAATTATCAGGTATTTCCGGAGGTGAATAAGTTGTATAATCATAAATGAAAAACCCAGCTAAAGCTATTAAAAATGAACCACTGATTAAACCACAAGATATGAAAAAAAATCTGAATGATTTTTGAATAAATGAAAATCTATTATTTAAATTAGTATTATTAGTATTATTATTAGTATTACTATTATCTAATAATAATTTTGATGAAATTGAAAAATTTCTCTTTAATAAAATATTGTAAAAAATAGGTGAAGATCGTTTCAATAGATTTGAATTTTTATTGATGCTATTAAAACCAATGTTTACACCTAAAACACCCAATTTTTTAAATTGAAGCATTTTCTTATCTTCTCTTTTCTTCAAATAATAAAGCTAATCAACAACAATGAAAAATAAAAAGGAAAAAAATAGAAAAAAAAAAGAAAATGAACCAATCAACAAATGTGTTGTAAAAAAGAAAAAAAAACATGTTGCAAGCAAATAATAAAATCCCGATAAGCTCCGAAACTGTCACGTGATACAGACGACGATCGACCACACAACATACATGACTAAATCACGTGATACCAATGTTCTGTTTAACAGATAAAAAAAAAAAAAAAAAAGATAAAGATAAGGAAAGAAGGAAACGACCGCGGCGGCTCTTATCAACATTGCTTGCTTTTATCTATCTATCTCTATTGATTTGCTGTATTTTCTTTTTTTTTTAGTCTGTTTAATTTTAACCTTGATTTAGTTTTGATCTTTTAATCAATTGTTTGATTAATATTAATTATTAAATATTAAATAATTTTCTTCCTTTCTTTCCTTATTTATTTATTTCTCATCGTTTGTATTTATGTCAGAAACTCCGTTAAATTGTCATTTAGTGGTTCTTTCACATGGTTTATGGGGTACTTCAGATCATTTTAACTATATAGAGAAAAAATTGATCAATTGTTTAAGGTTAAAATATCCTGAAAAAATATTCTCAATTTATAAAACTAAATCCAATGAAAAATTTAAAACTTATGATGGAATTGATCTATGTGGTACAAGAGTCGCTGAAGAAATTTTAATTGAAACCTCAGATTTATTAAAATTTAAAAATTTATTAGTTAATGAAATTTCAATTATTGGTTATTCTCTTGGTGGTTTAATTGCTAGATTTGCAATTGGTATTTTAACTTTTAAAAATTATTTTGATTCTGTTGATCCAATTAATTTCGTTACTTTCTGTACTCCACATGTTGGAGTTTTAACACCCGGTAATTCTTTCAGTATTAAATGTTTCAATAATTTTGTACCTTATCTATTAGGTAATAGTGGTAAACAAATGTTTTTGAAAGATTCTGTTAATTTGGAAAATTTGCCATTATTGAAATTAATGGCAACTAAAAATTCATTTTTTTTTAAAGGTTTAAAAAAATTTAAATATCATGCTTTATATTCAAATATTAGATCAGATATTAGATCTTCTTGGTGGACTTCAGGTATTTCATTCATCAACCCATTTGAAATTTTAGATAAAAATTCAAATGTTTCAATTGATAGCAATGGTTTTATTAATTTTTCAAATGGTTCAAAATTTCAACTATCTTTTCTTGATGATTATAATCCGATTATTTTAGATATAAATAAACCAATTAAATTTAATAGTTTAATTGATTATAATTATACTCCACATTCAAAACCTTCTTCATATCAAACCAATAATATGAATTCTGAAAATTATCTAAGAAATTTTTTATCAAGAAAATTCAAATGGTTGATTTTATTATTTCACACCTTTATTTATATACCAATGTGGGTGATTTGGTTCATTTCTTTTAATATTTTACAATTATTAACTTCCTTTCTGAGGGTTACAAGGGAATCTTCAAAATTAAAAGAACATTCATATATTTATAATTTTGTTGATAAAGTTGCAGTTCCTAATTCACCAATATTAACTTCTTTTACTGATAATTATTCAAATGAATTTCAAAAATTTGAAAATGAACTTCATGATCAAGGTGATTTCTTCTTAGATTCTGTTTTTGATGCTGTAACATCGTCCAAGAATAATAATAAATCAATTTTTAATCAAGAATATAATGGCAACAAAATTTTATTAACTTCGATTAAAAAATTATGTTCAATTCCAATTGATGAGATAAACAATTGGCAAAAAGACTATAAATTATTAAGTAATTCCAAAGATGAAGCTTTTGAATATTTCCAAATTTTAAAATCTTTCAAATTAAATCTCTCACCAGTTCAGGCTGAAATTATCAAAAATTTGAATACTTTAAATTGGGCAAAATTCCCAATATATATTACCAAAACAAATGCAACTCATGCTGCTGCAATCGTTAGACATAAAGATTCAAATTTTGATGAAGGTAAAATTGTCGTGGAGCATTTTTGTAACTGCACATTTAAAATTGACTAACAATTCATTATATTTTGTCTTATAAATTCTTCTATTTCAATTTTCACCAAAGATGCATATTTATAATGTGAAAATATTGAGCAAATAAATTTGGTTTCTGGTATTTTAATACATACGTTATATGGTTCATAACCTTCAATTTTATTTAATTCTATCTTATTTGAAATTAATTTATTTTTACTCTTCAATTCAACCCCTCTTAGATTGTTGTTCTCCATATTTTGTACCTTTCTAATATTTAAAAATTGGTAGTTCTCCATACCGGCTGTAATACCAACCCCTAAATACTTACAATAACTTTCCTTCAGCGCCCAAATTTGACTTAAAATATTCAAACGTTCATTATACTCCAGAGTATTAAATAAAGAATCAAGTGAATTTATCTCTTCATTACTAAAGATACTTCGAAAATCAACCTTATAAAAATTTTCCAGCTTTGAAAGTTTAAAACGTTCAATGTCTAGTGGATTAGCCAAATCGATTCCAATTTCTTTATTTTTCATCTTTTCATTAAAACCAACAGCAAGACACACAATTCCTTCCTCGTCTGATAAATTAAACTGATAACTTCTATTATCTAATGTGGGCTTACCAAATTTATTCTTTGATTGGATCAATTTAACTTCTTTTTCTTCATAATTTTCAACTATATAATTTAAAAATAGCAAATTAATTAGCTTGGTATATCTGTCAAATTCATTTTTGATATTTCTTATCTTCAGCTGTTGTTTCAGATTTAACTTTCGTAATAAAAGCTCAAATTTAAATTCATCTCGTAACAATAGAATTCCTCTATTCTCGTTATTTTCGTAACCATTCAGAATATCAATATAAAACAAACATACTGTATCGTCAGCATCAACCTCCGATAAAAAATTCGGTACTAAGTTGTCCATGTGTGATACTTCTTCCTCCCCATGACCAAAAAAAAAAGTCAGAACGTAGAAAATCAGCGTAAATGAAAAAGAGTCAAATTCATGTTCAACAACAGAAGACGCGTGAATGCACACAGATCAAGTACGTAACTTTGTACATGCATTGGCTTTCTTTCTGTTTGCCCAAATCCACATCAACTCTTTTATTAACATTTAGATACTATACAGCCATGCCCGAAGAAAGGAACAGGATATTACCGTTGGATAAAAACGTGGTGAATTTGATTGCAGCCGGTGAAATTATTATTGCACCCTCAAATGCTTTGAAAGAATTACTTGAAAATTCCATCGATGCTTCTTCATCACAAATTGATATTATGGTTAAAGATGGTGGTCTGAAATTGTTACAAATTTCAGACAATGGAACTGGAATAAATAAGGATGATTTACCGATTTTATGTGAACGTTTTACAACTTCAAAACTTGTAGAGTTTGATGATTTACGTAAAATTTCAACTTACGGATTTCGTGGTGAAGCCCTTGCAAGTGTTTCACATGTGGCAAGACTTAGTGTTATAACAAAGACAGACCATGATAAATGTGCATGGAAGGCATCATATTCAAGTGGTGATCTTATTGGTGGATTTGATGATGGTATCAAACCCGTTGCTGGTAACACGGGGACTATATTGGTTGTTGAGGATTTATTCTACAATGTTCCATCAAGATTAAGAGCTCTTAAAAGTGCAAATGAAGAATATTCACGTATCCTAGATGTTGTCAGTAAATATTCAATACACGTGGAGAATGTTGGATTTAATTGCCAACGTCAAGGGGGCAAAGGTTTGGATATAATGGTTAGAAAAACTGCAACTCGGAAGGATAGAATACGTTCAGTTTACGGATCCAATATTGCGAATAATTTATTAATGGTGGATATTGAGCTTGATGAAGTATTTAAAGAGAATTTTGGATTGAATAAATGTCACGGGTGTATAAGTAACACAAATTTTGAAAATAAAAAATCCATTCAACCAATTTTTTTCATTAACAATAGATTGGTCGTTTGTGAACCGCTAAAGAGGGCAATTGGTTCATTATATTCAACTTACTTACCAAAAGGGCACAAGCCATTTGTATATTTAGCATTAGAAATTAAGCCTCAAAATGTTGACGTCAATGTTCATCCAACAAAACGAGAGGTCAGGTTTTTAAATGAAGATGAAATTATTGAGCAGATAGTTTTATCCATTGATCAACAGCTATCCGCATTGGATTCGTCAAGAAATTTTTTGACACAGCAAGTTTTAACAAACGCTAGGAAAATTGAAGATGATATAGAGGAAAGAAGGAGTAAACGTTTAAAACAAATGAATACCGAACCAATTGTAAGGGAGAAACCTAAGCCTATTTCTCTATCAACATTTAGGAAACCATATGAACATGAAATGGTTAGAACAGATTACAATCAGACTACTTTGAACAATTTTGTCAAATCATCACAAGTTTCACAATCTCGTATACGATCATCATCATCTTCATACATTGACACTACAATTGATCATACTAATAATAGTAATATTAATACAGATGATGATGATAAAAATAATGCAGATACTCAAGTAAATCTGGAAGATTTTGATGATGGACTCAATGAAGTCAATTCCACAACCATATTGGATTCTACACCAGTAAATAAGACACGAAAACCAGTAACATTACTGTCAATAAAAACTTTGAGGCAAGAGCTTCAAGAACGGGGTCATAGGAAATTGACACAATTATTCACTCAGCACACTTATGTGGGGATTGCAGATTACTCAAAACGATTATGCTGTATTCAACATGAGGTCAGACTTTATTTAGTGGATTATGCAAGTCTTAGTGCTGAATTATTTTATCATATTGGACTTGCAGATTTTTCAAATTTTGGTAAAATTGAAATTATCAATGAAGAAGGAATAGACATTAAACAATTATTAAAATCTGAAATTTATGATAACAAGGAGTTTGTATCCGTATATTGTGAAAAGAATTCGATTAATGAACTTCCCGACTTGAATGAAATTATTCAAACTTGTTTTGTTGATATGTTTGAAATGTGGGAGGAATATTTTAGTGTTGAAATTGATATAAGTGATGTCGAGAATCCAAAGTTAAGAAGTTTACCTTTGTTAGTAAAAGGTTATATCCCAAGTTGGAACAAACTCAGTTTATTTTTATTTCGTGTTGCTACCAAGATTGATTGGAATAATGAAAAATCATGCCTCGGGGGAATCCTAAGACAAATTGCTTTATTTTATGTTCCTGAATCAATTGATGAAGATGTAGACAATGCATCTGAACGAAAGGAAAGAATTTCGGACTGTGTTGAAAATTTGCTAATGCCAATTGTGAAAAGAAAATTCTTGGCAACTGATAATTTAGTCCGTGATGTTATTGAGATAGCAAGTTTACCCAGGTTATACAGAGTTTTTGAAAGATGCTAAACCCAGTCCGATGGATAAACAAACAAACAAATAAGAAAATGGATAAAAAAATAAATAAATAATTGATTAACTAAGTAATAAATAAAAAATAAATAAGTAAATATCGGTCCATAATATAAGGGATTTATAGAAACATGTTTTTTTTTTAATATATGCAAAAGAACCGAGCATAAAAAAAATATATGCTTATCAAACTTTTATCTTTACTAAATTTTAAATTCTATAATAACATGAAAATGAGAAATCCGACGAATAGATAGGTAAAATAAAGGCAATTAAAAATTGATAATATAATAAATTAAATTGGGTATTAACTGAAATGTTCAACTTTTTAAGTTTCATCTATGATGTTTATTTCCTTCATTTTATCCTATCCTTCCAAAGCTAATTCATCCGTCGAAAGAGCTCTCAAGAATACTTGATACAACAGAAGCATAACAGAACTTTGTATACTAGTCCACACAAGCCTTGGGGCAACACCAGAGAAAAGTCCTTGAATACCTTGTACTCTATAAATAGTTTTCAAACTTGAAATAATTGAATTGGATTTTAGAACAACACCCGATGTACCATTCTGTGTTTGCATTCTAGTTTTAATAACATCCAAAGGTGTAGTAATTGTTCCAGCTAAACCACCAGCTGCTGCACCAGTAAGTAATTCCGCATATAAAGGCAGTGATTTTTTTTCTGTTTCTTCAAAGGAATCAATCTGTTTGGTTGTGCCAGTTAATTCAAATGCCCATTGACGAAATTTTTCATAAAATGTAAATTGAAATGCTGAAAATGGTAAATCTCTCGTCAGTGTTGCCTTATATCCATAAAATAAAGTACCAGGACCTTCTTTACGAATAATCGTTATAACAGCATCTATTATTCCTTTATAATTATAACCTGATTCAAAATGTGGGTTATTGAATTTACCTTGAAGTTGTAATCTTGTTTTGAGAACTTCAGACGGCACATAAAATACACTTGAAAATAAATCACCTAAAAATCCAGCGGCTAAAAATGCGGGAGTTTCAGGAATACCTAAATCATTAATTGCATAACGTTTGACAGTTTCATAAGTCAAGAAGAAAGCTGCAGATGATGGTAATGACCCCAACATTGCTGCACTATAACCACCATACAAACCACGACAAAATCCTTCTTCACGGAATATATTCAAGTATGCACTCATTGTATTTCTGTATTTAGGTACATGTGATGCACCTTGTTGTCGAGTTTTGACAGTATCTAGTGAATGCATTGAAGTGTCTCCTATTAAACCACCAAACCCCCCTGCCACTGCACATGCCCAAATTGAAGGTACACCTGCAGATTTGGTCAAAGGAGCATCGTTATTAGTATTATCCGAATTGTTGTTATTTGGAATATTATCATTGGATGATGAACTAGAGGAAGTTGGTGATGATGGGGAAGACGGTGAATCCGGTTCCGACGGTGGATATGGATGTGGATGCGGTATGGTTTGTGTAGATTCTAATGGTTTAAACATCCGGATGAATATTATATTATGTATTTGTAATGTACGGTGGGTTTGTTATTGTGTTAAACCTGAAAAATTTTTCCCTTTTTTTTTCTTTTTTTTTTTTTTTGTATTTGCTTTAGTGTATTTTAACCTGTACAGTTAAACTATATTAATTCTACTAAAATATAATTACCATAAAAGTTTCTAGATATCCTGTGTAGACTATTACTTAAAGTTGTCAACTCTAGATATAGCTTCCTCTAGCAAATGAAAGACTTTTTCCTTTTCCCTCATGTAACCCTTCCATTTAAAGACGCTCTCCACACATTTTCAACTCCTCATCATCTTCTTCTTCGAGAATACAAAAATTTGTGCGCTCCAGTTCTATTCCAGATTTTACATACTTGATAAAGTAATACTACATAAATGACATTCCTTTACCTAATTCATCGAGTCCCTCAACCGACGGAGAATGTCGTCAGAAACAACCTTACTCCATTTACTCCTACCATAGACAGAATTACTACCGAACATACTTAGTAAAAGTGGGGCAACTACAAGTGCATGGATCGACGCAATGACGATTAATCCTGCCCACATTTTGAAATAATAAACTCTGAAAATTTTACTTCTTGTAAAACTTAAAACCCCAATTCCAATGAGTTTAGTAAAAGTAATCCCACCCAATGTTGTTGAGCCAATAAAAACGAGTGATCCACAAGCTCTACCTTGTTTATATCCGTCCTTTCTATTACCATCTGTTTGAGTCTCGTTAAAATTAAAATGCTTAAATAGATGTACTGAGAACTCAACACTTAATCCCAAACATATCAATAAATTAACAAGTGAAACAGCATTGAGAGATATGTCAGATATGACCATCCATCCGATAATGCTGATTATTATCAAAATCAAATTTAAAACAAAAACTAAAGAATTTCGTAAAGAACCTAATAAAACCATCGATATCAAACCAACTAATAATAAACCAACACTAATCAATGCAAATGTTAACTGTTTAATAGTTTCATATTGAACAAAAAATATGTAAAATGGTGAATATGCGAATATTGATAGATCATTTTGATGTTCTTTAATTTCTTCAACTATCCTTAATGAATTATGATATGCTGAAATAAAATCATCCTGTGATCTTAATGGAGTATGCGATGTCCTAAAAGATGTTCTTTTAATGGTACCATTTGATAAAAACACTGAACTAGAATATGGAGCTTTACCACCTAATGGACATGGATAAGAAGGTGAATCAATCCAAGCTTCAAAGAATTCCATAAATTCTTCACCTTCTGGAAATCCATTCATTTGATAATCCCATTGTCTATTTTGGAAACAAGTTTCACATATTCTTGGTGAAGAAAATGGTGGACAAAATTCTTTATCAGGAGAATTTTTCTTAATCATACAACAATCACTTAAATCTGGATTTAACCACATTAAAAAATCATCAATCCAACTTGCAACAGGTTCAGCTATTGTACTTTCATTTGATCTTTTATATTCTTGATCAAGTATATTAACTAATGAGAATGGGCCACATGTTGTAAATTTACTGCAAACTTCTTTCTGTTTTGATTTTTTAGTAACATCCAAATCTTCAACAATGAAATAAATCGGTGGTCCAACATCTAAAAATTCATATATATCATTAAAATAATTAATTAGATAAGAATCTGATGGTAATGCTATTCTCTGATCCAAACCCAATTTAATATTTGGCATCAATGATAATGATATAGCAAATATTGAAAGGAAGATTATTAAAATAATTTTTTTAACTTTAGGTTTAAAAATAAATGGGGCAAAGTTAGATTTGAAGAAAGATTTTATAATTCCATCATCATTAGAAACATTCTCACTTAACATTTGATTTAAACTGTTGCTTATATCATGTAAATCTAAATCTGGTGAATTAACTGGTAGTGATATTCCATCATTTTCAAGTTGAATAAATGTTAACAAATCCAATTTATTGTTCAATATTCTTTGTTGATCTAAGGATAAAATTGAAACAAATGCAGTCAATTGCAATAAAGTATTGAAAATGATTGCAATTGATATATACAAAGAAAAATTTTTAACAGCTGGCATATCAACAAAACTACCTAAAATGAAACAAGTAAATTGACATAATGAACTCAATAATATACTAGGCCCAATATTTGACATTGTTTTACCCAATTTTTCATTTAAATTGGTAGATCCAGTAATTGTTAATTTTTCAACATTTGTGAATTCATTACAAATTAAGAATATATTATCAACTCCAACTGCTAAAATTAAAAATGGGATAACTTCAGCAATAATCAATGTAGATTTTAAACCTAATAAACTCCAAAAACCTATTGATGAAAAAACTGAAAGTAATACGATCAAAATACCAATTAAACCTAATAAGAATCTAGTTTTTAAGAAAAAATTTAAAATTAAATTATTTCCAGATATTTTACCAAATGGTGTCAAAAATGAAGAATTAGTAGAATTTAATTTTCTTTTGTTAATAGATAGAGCAAATGATGCATAGGCAAACATAACTAAATATGAGATTATAACAATTCTAATATCTGTATTGGTTGATTTATTTAATTCTTTTTCCAATGATATTTCAGTCATGAAACTAACGTTTACACCAAATTTTTCTGCTTCAACTGTTATATTATTCAAAATAAAATTTTCTAATAAATTTTCCCAATTTGATGCTTTAATTATTTGATCACTATTTTGATCATTGTTATTATTATTTAATAAAGTAATAACAATTGCTTCAGAATTTAATACATTATTAGCATCATCATCATCATCATCATCATCATTGCCATTTCCACCACCGAAAATCAATGATTTTTTTAGAGGTTGTTGAAAACTTGGTAAACATTCAACAGGCGATGAAGCACAATGTGATATTTTACCCTTCCAATCTGAATCTTCTGGTAAATTATTAATGTTACCATCAAAATATTGAGTAAAACTTTCTAATATACAAGTATCATCCAAAGGTTTAAAACAAATATCATCATATTTAACATTATAATTGATATTATCAATTGTTACATTTGAATTAAGATTTAAAATTTGTAATTCTTTTTCAAACCACCATTTAATAAAATTATAATCTTGTAATATTGAATCATCAGTTACATTTGAAACTATCAATTGTTGAGTTCTATAAAATGGACCAAAACTTTCATCAAATATATCCTTTTCAATATAAGCATTAGCATTTGGACTTACCCATAAATTAACTGGATTTTTTTCAAGTTGAATAAAATATATACAAAATGAAAACAATAAACTGATTAAAATTGACAATGATAAAATGAATTTTGGATATGAAGAACAAAAATAACCTAATTTATAAAAAAAATCTTCAAGATAATTATTAACGATATAAGATTTCCTTGATTTTAATGATATCAAATTTAAAGTATTTTGAGAAGAAAAAGATAAATCAGTCATTTCAGAAGAAGAAATTGATTGTAATATTGAAGATTCTAGAACATCATTATCATCAGTCAATAAAGATTGTCTTTTAGATTTTTTATTATTTTTAAATCTTAAAAATGAGAGTATTGAAAAATAAGATATTAAAATAATCAAATAAATTAATAAAATGGAAAATGAAATACAAGAAATACCAAATTTTTCACATTTATTGTCATAAGGTAAAGGTTCTAAAGAAGGACAAATTTGTGGACAATCAGAACAAGAACAAGAAAATAAAGGATTTGAATCATTACAATATTTAACATCATCATTATTAAACAATATTAAAGAATTGTTGTTAATATTATTATTATCATTATCATTTTCATATAAGAAATTAATTTGAAATGGTGAACCACCAATTTCTGGCTTTTTATCACCTAAAAATTTTAAAAAATCAGAATAATTTTTAGCACCACCACCAATTAAATCCATTGCATAACCATTTGTTAAACCAAATTTAATATTTTTACAAGAATTATAAAATGGTAATGCAAATAAAGGATCAATATAATAATTTAATTCATCAATTATAATTTCACCATTAATTGAAGATTTAGTTGAAATTATATCAATAAAATTTGATTGATTTGGTGAACAAGTAAAATGACAAAATAATTGATGAAAATTTTCTTTACAAGCTGGACAAGAAGATATTAAAGCATCAGCTTTAGCTAAATTTGTTTTAAGTTGAATTAATTGATTTGAATCACAACAAGAATAATCAACATTCCTCCAAGAATCACCACAAATATCTAATAATGTATTATAATCAGTTGGTGACAATTTTTGAGCCTTTATATTATTAGGTTTTGGTATATCAGGTCCGAAAAATGATGATTTCCCTCCAACTCCGTACATTGCACAATAATTATCTCCATGATGTGGTGTTATCGGAGATGAAGATGAAAATAAAGCAATCTGATTAGATTGCATTTTATATTTATTATTTGTAAAAAAATAATAAAGAAACGATACAATCAATTGTGTATGAAAGAAAAGAAAAAAAAAAGAGGGGAAAGAATAAAACAATTAAATACAATA
>JAJMES010000323.1:0-24647 GCA_030574275.1 Pichia sporocuriosa
TTTTTTTTTTACTTTTATTACAATTAAGCTATTAATTTCTTAATCTTTTGTTTTCTATATAGATTTACATTGAATTATTGAACTGTATTTTCCATCTGTTGCTTTTTTTTGATTTTTTTTCTCATTTCTGGATTTCATATTGTTCTTTTCGTTTGAGTCTTGTTTTCTCTTTTGTTTTTTTTTTTAGGTTTGTTTTATTGTTTAAAATACTAGAAATATGTCATCGGAAGATATTACAAATAAATCCAATACTGAAGATTCAAAAGCCTCATTGAATTTAAATCATGATGATTCATCTTCAAATTCATTGCCTTCAGATTTTCTAACAAATTCTGTACCATTACCGCAGCCACCTGAAAATCCGGCAAATACTGTACCATCTAAAACTTTATGGATGGGTGATATTGAAGCTTGGTGGGATGAAGAATTCATTTCAAATATTTGGTTGAAATTGGATAAACATGTCAATGTTAAAGTTATTAAACCAAAATATAATTTATTAATGCATCAATTAGCTAAAACTAATGGTTTAGGCGTTGTTAATCATTCAGGTTATTGTTTTATCGAATTTGATTCACCTGAATTGGCAACTGATGCATTATCTCTTAATGGTACAATAATCTCAGATACAAATAATAAACTATTTAGATTAAATTGGGCTTCAGCGGCAACTTTAGATACTCAAATTGCTCAAACACCTGAATTTTCTTTATTTGTTGGTGATTTATCTGCTGGTACAACTGAAGCACATTTATTGGCTTTGTTTCAGTCACATTTTAATTCAATTAAAACTGTTAGGGTTATGACTGATCCTTCATCTGGTTTATCAAGATGTTTTGGCTTTGTTAGATTTAGTAATGAAGATGATAGAAGCAAGGCTTTGATTGAAATGAATGGTAAATGGTTAGGTGGTAGGCAAATTAGGGTCGCTTTAGCAACTCCAAAACATCAAAATATGTTTAACAATAATAACGCTAATTATAATAAGCATTCAAATAAAAATTTAAATTTTAATAATCAAATGGATTTACAACAATCAATGTATGTAAATACAATTAATGGTCCAATGCCTGCAGCTCCAATTAGATTTTATCCTCCTTTCCCTAATATAAATGATGTTAACAATAATTATTCAATTAATAATAATTTTAATGATACTAATAATACAACTGTTTTTGTTGGTGGTTTAGCAAATGGGTTAAGTGAAGATACTTTGATGGCATTATTTGAACCTTTTGGCTCAATTATAAATATAAAAGTACCACAAGGTAAAGGTTGTGGTTTTGTCAAATTTTCAAATAGAGAGAATGCTGAAAGTGCAATTGAAGGTATGCAAGGTTTTGTAATTGGTGGCTCAAGAATTAGATTGAGCTGGGGTAGATCAAATTATAATAATAATAATAATAATAATAATAACAATAACAATAATAGAAAATTTTCAAGACAATCACAAATTTATTATAATGGTATGAACAACAATAATAACAGCAATAATAGTTATAACGATCACAATATGAATAAAATAAATCATAATGGTATACCAAACATGAGTAACAGTCATAACACTAATCTAAATATTCCAATGAATATACCACCAAACATGGCAATATATAATGGGCAAAATCAAAACCAGCCAATGATTTCTAGACCAATGTTTGATTATTCTCAAGGAATACCACTACCACCACCAAATGGTCAACAAATTATGTCTCCAGATCAAATCCCTCAACAAATGGATGTAGCATATGCTCGTGATGGTACTCCACAAGGGACACACGCAACACTGGTTAGTATCCCTGCAGGTATACCACCACCTGGTATGCCTGGCCCTTTTATATATGATCCTTATTTTGCAGTTCAACAGCAAAATGGTAATATGAACGTTTTACCAGATGATAATCAAGGTATAAAACATCATATGAGTCCTCCCGTATCTGGCGATGATATGGGTCGTGAATCATCTGATAATTCAATTCCAATTCCAATTCATGGTCATCTTCAACAGTATGCAATTGATCCAAATGGTCAATATATGTATATGACACAACAATTTCCTAATCAAATGATGCGTTCTCCAAGTAGTCCAGATAGTGAAAATAAGGCTAATGAATGAATGAATGAATGAATGAAACAAATATATTTTTTTCTTTTCCACTTTTTCTTTCCACCAATGCTTACTCTTTTGCTTGTATATTTTTATTTCTCTTTCTAGCTTTGACTCCGATCCCGACTCCAATTCCAACACTAACATTGGCATTGACATTGACACTGACATTAGCATTAGCATTAGCATTAGCATTAGCATTAACACTGATACTGATTTTCATTTTTATTTTGATAAGGTTGTCTCCAATTTAACAGTATTACTCATTTGACGCTTCAATTTATGTGGTTCTTTATTTTTTTTTTATTTTTTGGTTTCTTTTTACCTGCTACATTTGTTTTTATTTCAATTTTGAACGCATGTTATTTCACTCGAATTATTGTTTACTCTTTTTTCATTCAACTTTTTTTTGATTTTTGTTTTACACAAAAGTATTTTTTTTTATCTTTATCTTTATATCTACTTTTATTGCTTTAATTAAATATATATCCTATTGTGATATGATTACTAGAAATATTACGTAAACAGTGTTCACATCGTAGAGGAAAGAATATGAGTTGTTCAATGGATAATACCGGGTTGGATTCCGGAGACCAGAAGGCTGAGAATCTACATGGTTCGCATTTTAGACAATAAAACAAAGTAACCCCGTTTCGTAATCATGATGTTATTCTTTATTTGGAAAGGTGGCATATATAGAGTTTGTTGGAATTCATGATATGTTATCAATCTGATGTTTATTAATCGAAACAAAAGGTGAAAACCAAAAGAAAAAAATATGTGCATAAAAAAATATCAAGAGAAAGAGATCTGGTACCTTAATAATGTCAGGTTTCGTATGGCCAACTTTATATTAGTTAATATAGTTCAATAGTAATTATATATATACAATGATATGTCTTGGTGATCCCCATATGCAATATATCTTCCGATACACATAACCTGGTTTTCTTTTTTCAAAATCTAGTTGTAATAATCGAAGGCTCTATATATTTGTAGACGTCAACCAATAAATATTTTAATATAATTAATTAACAATGCAATATTATCTTTTATAAACAGCAAAGTTATATCACATCCATCATATTACAACCCTATATATATCATATATACAAGCACAAATTTACATTTTCTTTGATTTTATTTGATAAATTCAACTGTTGGTAAATCTGGATATAATTTTAAAATTTTATCAATATGTTCGTGATTCATACTACACCATTCATGAATAGAATAAAAATCAGTGATTTTCCTATTCCATTCCATCCTTTCCTTAATAACTTTAGCATCTTCGCCTGGATGCACAACATTTCTCAACTGTGATCTTAAATAACCCAAATTCTCAACAGCACTATTCAGATCCAACTTATCAAACATTGGGATAAGCATCTTATTCTTAATACGATTACACAATCTAGGAGACTTACCATTGGTACTGATCATAATTTGTAATGGACCTTGTCTATAAACCGATCCAAAATAAAAATCACAATTTGCTGGCTTATCTGCAAGGTTTACATCAATTCCTAATTTCTTGCATTGCTGCCAGATCCTTAAACTCAATGGATAATCGTTCATACACGTAAGCACCATTTTAAACTTGGAATTATCAAATTCTTCTATAAATTTTATCATATCATCGGATAATTGACTCATTTCATCATCCAAATTATCATCATTATCACTATCTTGGATTTTTCTGCGTAGTCCCTCTGGCTCATACATCGTCAAATCCTTGATTTTAAAATTACGACGTTCAAGTTTTTCAAGAAGTCCTAATTCATGGTACTTCTCTAAAGTTGGATGTACAGTTGGCCCTGTGATTATTGTAATACGAGCATCTGCTTGAAGTAGATGATCAACACGAGAGAGTGCCACATCACCAGCACCGACGACAAGAACATGTTTGTCTGTTTCATGATTAAAGAGTAGAATAATATTAGTATTTTTGACAACTTGATTAAATTATATAATATTTCTATAGTTACCTACTTCTTACTTGCCATGCAAGCATAAGTGATCCACCAGGACTTGGAGGAACTATATCTGTCATTTTTGTTTATAATGTATGTCTTTCCCTTACAATTCAATACTTATAACCCGCCACTACTTCATTTATTATCGTTGAGAAATAAAATACGTAATACAAAAAATAAGGATGAAAAAAGAAAAAATGACAGAAAAAAACGATCATTTGTCGGAACACAGGTTCCACAGCAGTCAATAAGAATTTTTATTTACCGTTTTCTACTATCTATATATTATAATTACATGGTGATCAATCTTTTATTGGGTTAATATGCATACGTGTACATACATTATACAAAAAATAGTTTTTTTTTACTTACTTCTTTTTGAAAAATGACATTAAGTTGGATTGTTTCTTTGCAACCGATGAAGCTGGCTTCTTTTCAATTGTGTAGGAAATTTTGGCTGGTGTTGTGGATGGGATAGGTTTAACAGCCTTCTTGTTCACCTTCCTCACAACATAACCATCCGCATCGACATATGTCTCAACTTCGGGTTTGTCCTCTATGTCGCCCAATTTTTCAGCTGGAATGGAATCAGTTTCCACTTCAACATCATCATCTAAATCGTTTTCTTCAGAAACTAGATTAGTTGATGGTTCAAGCTCAGATTTTTCGTCATTTTCAAATATATTTTTCTTTTCATCCTCATCAGGTTCTGCAATGTCTATATCATCATATTTGTACTCTGTTTTTTGTTTTAAATCTTTATTTTTCTTACTATCATCATTATTATTATCATCATCATCATCATCACTAAATCCATCTTCAAACATCATTTCCAGTTCTTTCATCTCTTCTTCCTTTTTCTTGCGTTCTGCTTCGGACAGTACCTTCGGCTTTTTTTTGTTATCTCTATCAGTGAGACTAACATTAGAACTATTGTTTGATCTTTTTTCACCTTTACGTGATGTGTAAATTGGCTTTTTAACTTCAGCTGTAGTGTTTGTAGAATTGGAACTAGGTGTCGAGCTGGCCTTTCTTGACACATAAACAGGCCGCCTATTTTCTTCAACATTAGAAGGTTTCTTTTCAATATTTTTAATCACTTTTCCACTATCTTTATTGGATAACGGTTCAGTTTTAACCCTGACAGCCGGTTGTTCATTTGGTATTGGTGCAGATTCTGTCTTATTTGTGCCAGACAATACACCATCTGTTGTTGTTCGAAGTATACCACACTTTTCCATATTTTCGTTGGAATAAACCCACGAACTTATATTACAAGCTTCATTTATGTTAGAAAGTGATACATTGGGGTACAAATGCATACTGTATATTTGACAAGAGATGATATTTGCAAATAATTCATTTTTAATTTTTTCAAGATCATGTGAATTTACAATTTTCACCAAAATATCAACTTTCCTTTCGGAGGGTATTAACTTGCCACTACCACATATTGAGTATTTGATATCTAAGTTTTTAAATTGATCGTCTTGCTTATGTTTATCATAAAAATCAATCATTATTTCAGATGCTTGTACAGCTGGAATATTCCATGTTCTTGATAAAAACTTAGCTGTAATTGGTTTCTTTTCCACACATAATCGATTGATCAAAAACTGATACTGTGTTTGAGTCATGTTCATTGTTGCTGTTTAATTGTGGTATTCAAAAGAAAACCAGAATAATTGAATAACTAGGCATCATGTATTGTTTGATACCAACTTTTGGGCATAATATCTTGTTTTGGCTTCTTCACAACGCGTCTTACAAAAAGAATTATGAGAAAGCGACGCGTCGGTATTTTTTGTTCTTTTTTTTTTTTTTTATTTTTATGTGGATTTCTTAAACAGTTTAAATATGTCTGATGTGCTTTGTAAGTGGCAAAACAATTATTAATTGGTCTATATTGGTTACTTTCTTTATTTTATAACACTATTTGAAGGTTTAGAGCATGGTTGAATTAGATTGGAATAATGTTCCGAAGGATTTATGTCCAGTGTGTAAGACTGATAAATATTTGTCACCAGAAATTCAGTTTAAGATAAATCCCGAGTGTTATCATAAAATTTGTGATGCATGCGTAGATCGTATATTTGCATTAGGTCCATCACCCTGTCCATATCCGAATTGTGAGAAAATTTTGAGAAGGAACAAATTCAAAGCACAAGTGTTTGATGATTTGATTGTTGAAAAAGAATGTGATATACGAAGGCGTGTTTTAAGTGTCTATAACAAAAAGGAGAATGATTTTCAAACTGGTGAGATGTATGATAAATATTTAGAAGAAATAGAGGATATAGTATATAAGCTATTAAACAGACTTGATATTGAAGAAACAGAAGAAAGATTGAAACAATATTCTATTGAAAATAAACAATCGATTGAATTAAATAATGCAAGGAGGGAACAAGAATATGAAAAGTTTATTAAACTTCAGAAATTAGAAAGGCAATATAAATCTGAACGGAATAGATTGAACCAAGAAGTTATGAATGAAGAAAAGAATTTGAAGAATTTATCAAAAGTTCAAGTTATTGATCAATTACAAAATGCAGCATCCGATAAGGACCCGGAGGTGATTCTTGAATCGATTAGGAACAACATGCTAGAGAAAACCAAGCATTGCAGAGATCAATTGCAGAAGTTGGAGGAAAAGTATACCAGACAAAAGGAAGCTATTAAAAAGAATATCAACCCCAACGATATTAAAAACAAAAACAAGAGTAAAATTCCATTTACTCCATTCAACGGTGATAGATTGGTTGAAATGCCATTTAAGTTTAATACCGATATCTACAAAGATCCATTCTTGACTAAAATTGTGGATGATGTACAATTCAAAGCTGCAGGTTATAAGCTGGATGAATATTACGAAAGGTCATTAAATGATGCATTTATGGGGTTGGAATGTTTTATATCCGAGGAAAAGTTAAGTGTATAATTATATAGGTCTATACTCTTTACTAAATATTAACTCCCAGTTCTCTTTTCAGAAAAACTTTTGAAAAATGAAGACACTGTTCATAACATATTTCAAAGCCATCGTCACCACCGTAGTATGGATCGTCAACAATTTCATCCATGGAGTTGTCATCCTTCCATTTACCAAACATACTAACTACAGCAGTTGAGCCGGCTGGTTTTATCTTTTCTAAATTATAAAGATTGGATTTATCCATACAAAGAATATAATCAAATTGAGAGAAATGCTTTGCCTTAATCTGTTGAGCACGATGATCAATTGGAACACGATGTTGTCTACATGTTTGAATTGTTCTTGAATCAGACCGATCACCAACATGATATCCAGCCGTTCCAAATGAATCAATATTTGTTACTCTGTGTGCCAGATTATTTTGATCAACAATATGCTGAAAAACAGCTTCAGCCATTGGTGAACGACATCTAATAAAAAGAAATTGTTAGTATATTAGTACGTAAAGGAAATTAAAATATCCAATGTAAAAACTTACATGTTTCCTAAACAGACAAATGCTACGGATATTTCACTCTTGTTCGACATATCTTAATTGCTTATAGTTATTGTACTATTCTGGATCATAATATCATCATATTATTCCTACCATATGAGGGTGAAATCAATTCCTCAAAATTTTATAGTGCGTCATGTTCACAGCCATTTAAAAGTTCTTTTGTATTTTTGCCAGCCTTTATTTATTTGTCAAAAAACTATTATACTTCATTGCGTTTATAAGGCCTATAAACATGCCATTAGTACGAGATGCACTTACGCCAAAGGAGCAGCAACGCAAGCTTGTTGAAGGGTTATTGGGGAAAGTATGGATGAATCAATTACCAAAGGATTTTGATCCACGTAAACCAAAGAAATCAAATGATATGAGCAACATCTCCCAAGTTGATGTTTCAGTTTTAGATTCTCAACGTATATGCAAAAGTTTTATTGTTGGAAAATGTGTATATGATATGCTTGATAATACAAAGGAAAACGTAGGTCGATGTCCTAGGTTACACGTCGAAAAGTATAAACTAATTTATGAGACAGCTAAAGAAAAGGGAATACATATGCCAAGGGAGAATTACGAATTAGATTATATGAAAGATCTACAATATTTTGTAGAAGACTGTGACAAGCGTGTGAATACAGCCAAAGAAAGACTTGATTATTCATTGACCGATAAACAGTTGCTGAATGATTTAGCACGAGATGTGGATGATTTAAATGGAAAAATTACATTAACGATACAAGAATTGAAAGTGATTGATGCGAGAAAAGATATCAGCAAATCATTAGAACTTAACATCTTACTACAGAAGTTTATTATTGAAAAAGAATCCGTTTCTAATAGATATAGTAGTACATTGGAGAGATTAAATACGGTCGGACAACAAAAATTACAGGTATGCGAAACATGCGGTGCATACATGTCTAAGGTTGATAACGACAGAAGATTAGTTGATCATTTTGTTGGAAAGATTCATTTAGCATATGCTGAAATGAGATATACACTTGGTGAACTTAAAACAAAATATGATCACTAAAGTTCATAAAATAGATGTAATATTAGTTATATATACGCTATAGGTGGTAATTAAATAGTTAGCAATGGAATTACATGGTAGAACATAACTTTTTGTTTAAAAATTTATATTAAACTTTGGATTTTAATACATTCTGGGCTTTTACTCCCTTCATTTTCTCTTTCTCTCTACCTTTTTAAAGAATATTATTTCGGTTTTATGTTTTGCTTTTTTTCCAAGGCATCAACTCCACCCACAGAAGGTGGAATTTTATCAGCAAAATATACTAATATATGTCTGATATTGATATTATACTGTATACGATCAACCAACATTTGGACCATATAAATCAATAAATTCACTAATAATATTGCAGTTATGATCAAAACTATCAATGGTATGAAAAAAATTAGTACCAATGTACCAAACATTAAAAACATTAAACTGCTCCAAAAAGATATCACACTCATTATTAGAGAAGTCATAACTGCAATAAATATATAATGGGCGTTGGCAGATGTGTCGTAAAATCTGAGATAAATCTGAAATTATGTTAGTACAACTGGTAAAAGACAAAGGAAGTAGGTAATTCAATAATCATATAAGACACAACACAAACATCAACATACATTCACAAAAAATGTATTTTCCTGGAAAGTATTAACCAAATTCGAAAATACCCTTTTTGCAAAACTTGTAAACTTGATTATATTCCTGTAAATCAAAGAATTGGGTAAAGAAAAATGTGTTAGTATACTATATGAGGCTCAGCGATTTTTAAAATAATGCTCTTACAACAAGAAAATGTTTCCCATAGTCTGTATTTTATGGGTATTCCTATGGGGAGTGACAAGTACATTTGTTACCAAACAATTGAGCTTTACTAGTAGACGATACATCTTTTGTACTTTGTTGAGCTTAATAGGATTATTGTCGTATGTAGGTATATAGTTGTTTGGTAATACTTCATGCTGATAGTCGGTTTTTATTTGTTCCAATTCAGTTTTTTCTTGCTTGAATATTTGTAAATATGTAAGCTCTTTTAGAATCTTTTTTAAAACAATTTCCTGGTTGTTTGCATCACTGGAGAACTCTACATTGAATGAAATACTTTCAATACTTGTTCTATTGTATGTACTTGTCCTAGAACAATGTGAAGAATCAGATGAACATTCATTTGCCGTATTCATATTCTAAAATTTCCCCACTATATTGAAAGCTTTCCTTGTTTCAGATTTATGTTTTGCATATACACAAAATACACTGTTATAAATAAATATTATAGAGAAAAGGGGATTTTCATAAAACTCTTTTTCATTCTTTGGCGTAATTACCTAATTAGGTAAACTTGTTTATTACAATCTATTAAAGTAAAATGGGACTCCGAATAAATGTGTATAGCAGGGGAAACCAAATCACGTATCAATAATCAAATTTGTACATTAAATTGGATGATTATATCCAAACTTAAAAATTATTGGAAATTTCAAAAAGGTTATAATTGAAAATATTATTATTATTGAAAAATCAATAAGAACAAAATGTGAACTCTAGAAGATTCAGTATTTAACGCAGAATAATATATTTTATTCTTTCATGCAAAAAATATAAAAACGGAAATACACATGGATAAAAACGATAGGAAAAAGAGAGCACGTTCAAGTTGATTCGTCGCTTTTGCAAGATATGTCTAATAAGGAATATTATGATTTTGGGTATTTCAATTATTAAAGTGGAAAATTCTGAAGACAAAAGCAACACCAAAAAAATAATTAAAAACACTATCACAATCTGCTGATATCAATAGTGATTTCAAATTGATCGCCAGAACTGTCAATACCTTCCACGTCTTCAATGCTTGTACTGAGATTCAATAAATCTATTAAAGATCTCCTGTTTGCTTCTTCGTTATTTACATCATCACGTTCATCTTCATTATTGCTTTTTGTGGCATTCTTGCCACCAAGTTCTCCGTTTTTCGCTTGATACATTATACCTCTAATGATTCTCATCGAGTAAAACCTAAATTTCGCCTCGTCATCATCGGAGGCACCTGGCATATCAACCCGCATAATAATAACATAAACTCTGGTATTTAACCTTGCAATTTTGATCTCTGAAATATTATATGAACTCTTATAAACATCTAACTGTCTTACATTTTGTTCAATTAATCTCTCCACATCCAAGCTATTATCGACAGTGTTTTTGTTATTACCAATTTCAACAGATGGACTCGCAAGTAAAAGAATGTTACCTAATCTTCGAATCAATCTCCATGCTACTATAGAAACTAAAACTGCCATAACGACTGTTGAAACATTATTTATCCATTCTGTAGCCTCCAGTGCCTCATGTAAATCTTCTTCCAACAACGCATGTTCGTATTCTACGTCATGTCCATGTCCTTCACCATTTGCATGACCGTGACCAATACCTAGTCTGATAATACCTTGAGCAAATGGATAATATAAACAATAGCAAGCATACAACAGTGAAAGACCAGTTGTAGAACTGTGAAAAACTTGTTGTCTGATACCAAATTTCGAATTTGCATATTTGAAAATTCTGGTAATAATGCCCTCTCTTTTAGGTTCCTTTAAAGTGATTGAACTTATTCTTTTAAAATTGGGAGTGGTTGTGGATCTGTAATCATTACCCATTTTTGTGCTGACGCTGTTTGTTTCAGCTTCTTTATTTTTCATACTTGATCTATCATTTACAAAGTGTGCTGTTATTAGAGTGATTATTACCAAGGATAAAATGAGAAGTTCATATAACACTGGATAAATCTGATTTATTGTACCATCAGAATTTAGATGTACATCACCATTACCGTGACTATGTCCATGTGATCTTGCATTGTGGGATTTGTCCTCTGTGCCTTTATTAGTTAGTGTATTAATTAACAACTCCTCAACTATATGAGAAAACAAATCCAATCCAACAAAAAGCAATGATACGGATAGCGCAAATCCGATAAGAACTTCGATACGACCCAAACCAAATGGAAATTTCAACGAAGATATTCTCCAAACTTCAAAATTGCTCATTATTTGCACAATTACTGCAGAAATATTGGAAATAATATCATAAAAAAGAATATGGGATAGTGTCAATAAACAGCTATTGGAATAACGGAAGCCTAAAATATATGCAAATAAAACAAATGAGGATTGTATGAAGCAAATTAAAAGCTTTTTCTTCTGTGGTGGGGTAATCATGGAAATAACCTCCTTTGTTGTTGGGATTGGATATTTTTGGGGCAAATTATGAGGTTTAGAAGTTGATGATATCCTTTGAGGATCCTGAAACATATTCATAGACACAGAAGAATGTTTATACCTATGCCCACGACGATATGAAGGTTTAGGAAGAACTTGAGATTGTTGAGATTGTTGTGGTAATTGCTGTGGTAATGTCAAATTTTCTGATGAATTATTCATAAGCATCGAATTAAACTGAAAGGGCTTGTGAGCAGGGGAATGTGAAGGAGAATTCGTGTTGGAAAACGAACCGTTCAACATAGGAGGGGTGCCAGTAAATGTACTAGATTTAGCAGGCGGCATACTCAATGGTATATAGTTAGTCGAAGCCGTACTTCTCGATCTACTATGTTTCCTGGTTGAAGAAGTAGAGATAGATGGGTTAGAACCCATGATAGTTAAACCTTCCGGGATTTGCATTGAATACCTGTTATGTTTGTTTGCTATCCTTGGCGAGTTTATCGGCTGTGAATAAACGCTTTTAATTGGTGAACCATTATTAATGGTATTATAATTCATTGGAGGGTTATCAAATGTTTTGTCTGTAGAATTCAATGAAGATGCATAGTGAGTATCAGTAGTATTGGAAGCTCGACGATGAATAATAATATCATCATCGGAATCATTGTGAGTCTCATTGTCAATTGAAGAGTTCATATTATTGTTATGATTTTCGTAAATAGATTCTTGTTCGTTGTCGTTATTGTTATCACTATTATCGTTTGAAGTATCGCCAGTTAGGTCATTCAGTATAAACGGTGATTGCAACGACCTGCGCTTGTAAGATGATGCGGAAGAAGGAAACGTTGACCCAGAATATGGTGTCGGCGTCTTTTGGGACATTATTTCGTTGTATAGAACTCAATCAGTATCCATTAAATGGTGAAAGCCTCTCTCCTTGCAAACGATATACCCTTCTGGTTAATAACTGTCGAACGTGGTTGAAATAGAAACGTTTCTCTTTCCCGCGCAAATCCATGATTTGCGCTTCGTATTATATTTGCCATGCATATTGATATTTTCATACACAACGTATAATATAATCAGTCTATAGGACGTTACATTAGTTGTTTTATTTGTTGGATATCTGGAAATGTTAGAGGTGACATGCAACGATAGACTTGGCAAAAAGATTAGGGTTAAATGTTTAGGTGACGACACCATATCGGATTTTAAGAAGGTGCTCGGGTTGCAAATTGGAACGGCTCCGGATAAAATTGTATTGAAAAAGGGATATATAATATTCAAAGATCATATTACGTTGGATGATTACGAGATCCACGATGGCATGAACCTAGAGTTATATTATTCATGAAATTAATGTGCCCATTCATAAAGGTTTTATAGATTGATTAATATATTAATCAGATAGAGAAGAATGTGCTTGATAACTTACTTGTCTTGTTTATTTTTATAATAATAAATCCTAATCATCATCAACAAAAAAAAAAAAAAAAAAAAAAAAAAAAAGAAACAAACAAAACATCATCACATAAAATATTCTACATAAGGGGCCTTTTTGTTCATTCGATGTTCAAAGTTATCATTCAGATCATTGTTTATATCTAAATTGTCGAATTCGCCAATATCATTGATGTTGCTAGAAGCTTCAATGCGTAAAAATTCTTTTTCACTGTCCGGTGATGCATCAAAAACATTAAATCTAAAACTATCTGGGTTTTTTGAATCATCATATATTTCTAAAATTGAAGCCTTATTACCACATCGATAACAATAATTAGGAGCAGACCAAACTGTATTCACTTTACCTTTCCAAAATACTTGAAATCCATCATTACATAATTGGTGTGCACGATAGATCTTTTCAAATCCATTTATTCGTAAGAATTTATTAACCACATTAATTCCAAACTGGTATCCAGCACCTCTTGATGATATGCGGAAATTTAAAAGTTCAATATCAGGGTCACTCCACATTAAATCAGCCATCGGACCATCATGTGGAATTTCTTTGAATCGGTCAATCACCGATATTGAATCAATGGTTTGAACATTGGGTGAAAGACCTCCATGGACACAAAAGAGTGTATTGTCAACAATTGCAGATAAAACCAAGAAATCAAATAAATCAGTGAAAATTGACCATACTTTAGAATCTGATCCATATTTTGTAATACATTCTGTGTAAAATCCATAATTTGTTGTAATCTGTCTAGATTCATGGTTCCCTCGTATAAGGGTTATTCTGGATGGATATTTCAATTTAAGTACCATTAATAAAGATATTGTTTCTATTGAATGATATCCTCGATCTACGTAATCACCAAGGAATAAATAGTTGGTGTTGGGTGGATAGCCACCAATTTTAAAAATCTCTAATAAATCATAAAACTGACCGTGAATATCTCCAACCAGTGTAACAGGTGATTGAATATGAACAATATTACCATCATCAACTATCAGTTCTTTCAGTTTGAAAGCAAGCCATTCAAGTACTCTCTCGGAAAGAAGCTTTCCATTGTATAGTTTTTCTAAACATTCATCTAAATCCATAACATGTGCCGTATCCTGAACAGTCATCACTTAAGATGGGCCAATACCTTTACTAAAACTCGGTAAGAAAATCCCCAAAAAAATACCAGAATCTAAAAGATCACAAAATTCCCCATTTTATCAACATGCTCAACAATCAAATTATCAGGAACCACTCACCCGCCCGATTGATGTCTTTTTTTTTGGTGCACTGGCGCTGGTCCCTTTGTCCCTTGGGACAGAATATGTCCAATTAGTTTTGTGTATTCTACCGGCGTTAAAGTGTTTCAATGGATTATGTATACTTAGAACAGTCATACTAACTCAAAAATTGATAATACTCAAGTTAAATTTTATTATTAATAATGGTGTCATCTTCTCATGAATCTAAAGGTTCAAAGGAAACTACTGATGGACCATCAATATCAATTGACCATCAAAGCGATGATGATAATGCACATCATTTACCATTGGAAAGCATAGACCCACTTACAAAAATTACTCAACAGCAACCACAACAGCAACAGCAACAACAGCATAGTACTGGCTCTTTAGCTTCAGTTACAAAGGCAGTACAAGACCAGCAGACAAGATCAAGAAGTAATAGCGACATAAACTTAAAGCTTCCGGTTTCTTCAACAACTCTAAGAACGAGATTATCAAGACATCCAAGTGTTTCATCAGTATCTGACACTACTAATAAAACTAAGATGAAATTAAAACTGCAGTTAACACAAAATACACCATCGTTGACAAATTTACAAACAACTCCAGTTTTATTGTCTCCAAGAGCAACTCCAACCACATCACCAGGATTTATTTCTGATAATTACTTCGCCAATTATGAAAAAAGTCCGACATATAGAGCATTCAATTCTCCACAACATACAGATTTAGATAGTTTATTAGATGATTCAATTCAGAACAGATATCAAAATCGAGCCCTAAGTTCAGCCCATGGACAAAACGATAATCCAGGTGTATTAGTTTCCAACACTCAATCAACTTCTTCGAATGATGTGCATTCCAATGATTCTAAAAATAAGGCTAGGACTCTATCATCTTCATCTTCATCATCTACTTCATCATCTACCAATACCTCATCTTATAGGCCAAAATTGCGCAATTCTCCACCTCCAAATGTTCCAAAGGTAAATCTACATCCTTTACAAACAAAATTGCAACGTTTGCCATCATCATCTTCGGCACATATTAGCTCAACTATTAAGTCTCCAAGATCACCTTCTAGTAAATATAAATCTAGAAGCATAGCAAACCAAAATAATGAACCTGTTAGACCCCAAACTTCAATTTTGAAAAGTAATATTAATACTAAATTTTCTCAGCAATATCAACAACAAGAAAAAATGTATCTTACAAGTATCACCAAGTATAGAAATCGTTATAAACATGCTGATGATTATTATGATAAATCTATTGTACCAGATGATGTCGAAACAAATAACGATTCAAGCTACGGTCTTCCAAATGATGCACATGACCTCGGAAAATTGAGCATAGATTCTGAATTTTTTAATACTGATGATGATGACTATATTACAGATAGGAATGATAAAAACAGAGAATATGAAGCCTTAAAAGTTTTGAGTAATCAAATTGGTTCTGATTTACTTTCTAAAGAAACGTATTCTGAATATTCCCTTGATTCAAATATTCTATTAGAATTATTAAACAGAAATGATGAAATTCAACTTCAGAATACAAGTGCAAACGATATTATATCAGAACGTTTGGAGTGGCAAACTATGCTTCAAACTGTTCTGACCGGTGATGTTGTTACGGGTGAAAAAACAAAGCTAATCAAACCGTTGGCAGGGTTGGAAAGTGAAAATATGCTTCGGGTTGGATATAAGGAAGATTTTTGGTTAGGTATAAGGGCAAAATTATACGGCAGAACTGAAGAAGAACAAAAACGCCTTGTTTTATACTATCGTGGTTTAGTAGATGAAACATTGGATGAAATAATGAATTTTAGACTTGAATTTCCACCAGATCGTGTTGACATGTCATATGTTGATAAAGTTAAATTTGCAACTGAGAAAGTTAATAATTTACTGGATAAATATGAAAGATGTGTTGAACTATGGAGAACTCAAAAAGAAATGGAAACGGATAAACCGCAATGTGCAACTCCTGAATTTATAAATAGGATTGATTGTTTGGTTGCATGGACTTCAGTGACAGAAGCGGTGAAGAGGGAATCGGATGTTTTAAAAAAATGGGTTGGTAATGATGACTTAGATATTCTTAGACCTGGTAGTGATTCTTCAAACACTTTAGCTTCATCTAATAATGAAAAATTATCTGATAGAAATGATGATTATATGTTTAAAGATAATCGACCATTTGTTGAAAATATATTAAAAGAAAAGGATATTGAAAATCTGTTTAATAAAAGATTGTTTTCTAATTTTTCCCATTGGACAATTAAGGCTAAGAAATCTTACTTGGAATATCATGAATATTTTAATGAACTGGGGCTACCATCTTATTTGGAAAATCTTTTTGTCTTGACAAATTTCCCCTCAAATTTGATGAAAGAAATCATTAAGACTAGACTTGCATATGCAAAGAAACTTAAAAATCCAACAATGATGATGATTGATCAGATTTTAGATGATTTAAAAATGTATTTAAGATTAGCTATTGAGATTCGAATCAGTATGTTAGAGTATTGTGCACCAGTTGAAGGATGGATATCATTTCCAGATTATCAAGATCCTGAATTTGATGATGCAATTATTCAATGTGTTAATCATTATATGAACTTATTGAACAAAAAATTGTTATTTTCTCCAAAGGGTCCTAAATCATTTAGGACTTTTAAAGAACCCGAAGAATTAGAAAAGGAGTGGGTATTTTTACAGAATATGGGCTTTTATATTAATAATGCGTCGATTGAGTTTTCGCTTCAAATATCTTCGTTGTTTTTGAAACTAATAAACCGGTTATATAGTTTTATTCAGCATCAAATTCAAGGGCCACCATCGGATGGTTATAGATTGGATAGTCAAAGACTAATTCGTTGGTATACATCTTCTATTGAAAATTTCAGTCAAATGCGAAGAAAATTTCTCAGATTTGAACTACATTTAACTCAATATTTTAAAAATGCAGTCTCTTTTAAAGTTTTACCGCAAAGAACTCAGCGATTTTTTGCCTTATTAAAAGAATATGATCATGCACTATACCATAACCCAAAAATTGCAGAAGATGGTATTTATATTTTTGTCTCTGAATCACTTGTTAATAGACCCTATGATGTTGAATGTATACTTAAAAGTACATATTCAGCTGTGGATTTTACCAGAATTCCAGAGAGACATTTGGATGTTATTAGGAGCTATCATCCATCAATTCAATATTACAATACAAAGCCAGATTATGCTGAACCTAATAATGATTTGAATTTAGACTATGTGATAGTTATTGTTCCACCAAAGGCACTTATGTGGGATGGACCTGTTATACCTTTTGAAAATATCGATAAATTGCCATTGGGTGAATTACCTAGAGGCAGTGCAATGCTTTTAACAAAGGGTGGCCCGGATATAAATGTTTGTGAAACTTTTGGTAATTTTAAACAAATTGTCGATGATACAATTGGCTCGACTTCACAAACTGTCTGTTCTATACCGAAGCTTGAAGAAAATTTTCAATCTTCCTCAAAATTATTTTCACGTATTACATGTTTAATTATAGATTGCACACCTGCTATTAGAAATCAATGTCGTGGTGTTGGAAATTGTCAAGAACTGGTTAACAATGTTTTTATTTTCTCAAGGGATGTTGGAAAAGATTCAATTAGGAATTCAACATTAGGTTCGGCGTTACATTCAAATAGGGCACCTATTATTTTACGAATGATTAAATTAGCAATTGAATGGTTGAGTTTTATTGTTGATGACTGTTCACCAACTGATCCTAAAACATTCAGATGGTCTGTTGCCGCACTTGAATTTGCAACTGAAGTTACCAGAGGTTTTAACATTTTAACATTAGATTCTGAAAAATTTTACAGACTAAAAGATAAAGTTGCAGGTTGTATGTCATTGTTGATTGCACATTTTGATATTATGGGTGCACGTGCAAATGAATTACAGAAGACACGTATGCAAACCTACCAATTAAAATCGCAAAAGGATATTTACACATTGGATGATGAATCTCTTGGATCTTTAAGAGCACATATTATGCATCAAATTGGACAAATTGAAGGTGAGCGTAGAACCTTACAGGTTGAACAGAAAAGTGTTGGTAGAGTGTTAGACAATACTGATATGGAGAATCAACTATTGACATATTTGGCATCATCTTTCTCTAGTGTTTCAATCCGTTGGCAAAAAGGTAAATTTCTGGGTGGTGGTACATTTGGATCTGTTTTTGCATGTGTTAATTTAGATACAGGTGGACCAATGGCAGTAAAGGAAATTCGATTTCAAGATAGACAATCAATTAAAACTATTGTTCCTGCAATCAAAGGTGAGATGTCAGTCTTGGAGTTGCTTTCACACCCAAATATTGTCCAGTTTTTTGGTGTTGAAGTCCATAGAGATCGTGTTTATATTTTTATGGAATATTGTTCTGGGGGATCCTTAGCGGGACTACTGGAGTATGGTAGGATTGAAGATGAAATTGTTATTCAGTTATATACGTTACAGATGTTGGAAGGGCTAACATATTTACATCAATTTGGTATTGTTCATAGAGATGTGAAACCTGAGAATATTTTGCTAGATCATATGGGTGTTATTAAATTTGTCGATTTTGGTTCGGCCAAAGTTATTTCAATCACAAATAGCAACTCTAATGGAAGTGTAACTAGCACATCAAGTGGCATAGTTAGTGGCAACGCCAGTTCCAATGTGACTATTTCTAGCACAAATGAAGATAGTGACAATAACCCTAATAATAATGATACAGCAGCTACAAATATGGGTCATTCCAACGTATCCTCAGCATCGATAAATGTATCATCAACATTTGAAAATATGTTGACTCCTTCAGATTATGTTGATCCAAGATCTACTACAAGTACTATTTCTAGTACATTAAGTCTGAACGATTATGCTCCAGGTAAACAAACTAGGGGGAAGCTGACATCAACCAATAATAATTTAATACCTGCATTACCACTTGGTTCGACCGCATCTGTACCTCATTCTACTACTTCCACCAATGGTACAACGGGTTATTTTTCGAACAATACATATGGTAATAGTAATGATGTGTTGAAAAGTTATACAAGTCGTTATAGCAATACCAATTTTGGAACAAAAACCGATCAAACTGGAATTCAATCGATCATGGAAAGCAAAAAATCACATATTTTAACGGGAACACCAATGTATATGTCTCCAGAAACTATTAAAGGGGATAACAGCGGAAAATTTGGATGCATGGATATTTGGTCACTTGGATGCTGTATTTTGGAAATGGCAACAGGACGTAGGCCATGGAGTAATTTGGATAATGAATTTGCGGTCATGTACCATATTGCAGCTGGACATTTACCTCAATTCCCATCACATACGGAATTGAGTGCCCAAGGTCAAGAATTTTTGGCGAAATGTTTAACTATCGATCCACAAAAGAGGGCTACTGCGGTTGAGCTATTACAAGATCCTTGGATTCAATCTATTCGTAACGAGGCATTTTCTGACGTGGGCGTATTAAATGTAAACGAAACTTCATCTGGTGAATAATTGGAAAGAGGAAGATTTTCGTATAGAGTTTCTTTAATATACATATTTTATATCAAAATTTACCACGCGTGTATGTGCTTTTTTGCTTTTTTTCTTTTAATATTGACTATGTTACCTATAACAAGGATACATCATTATGCAAACAAGTAAAAAACTAAACATTCGTTAATCTACCATTATATAAAAAAAACTAAAATAAATGGGGAAGTTTATAATATTAACTAATTATATTTTAATTTCTGATTCAGCATCAAAGTTCTTTGGAACAAATCTCCAATGTGACATGCCATCAACGTCATCATTCTTTGCACTATCTTTATCAACACCAGAAGCGACATTTTTAATTGATAAATTAGCCATTTCTGATAAATTAACAAATATATCATTTTCAGTTGAATCTTTGGAATAAGCAACTTCATCGAACCATCTACGAGCCCATTTTTCATTTTTAGCTTCTTCAGCTTTCCTTAAATCTCTTTGACGATTTTCAAGTTTTGATTTTTCTTCATGAATTAAATCATAATCACCTTGACGAATTGCATTTGCAACATCATTCCAAGCTTTACGACTTTCTAGATGATGTTGTTCTTCAATTGGTTTAACAGTTAAATGTTGAGGTTGACAATTACCAGCATCAAAAAATATTTCATCCTTTGAAGATGGTGATGAAGAACCTTTTGCAATTGTTGATTTTTCAGACCATTGACCAGAAATTGTATATAAAGCATTTTCTTTCTTTTTCGAATCTTGGAAATTTTTAAAAATGCGTGCTTTGAAAGTATTTTTTTTACCTGAAAAATAACCCCTTCCAGAATATTCAATAACTGTATAATAACCAGCAGATGATTGGATATAAGATTTTTGTTCTAATTCAACGAATGGTGAAAATGCCAACATACCTTCAATATGTAAAGGTGGTAATGTAATCAAATAATTTTCATTTAAATTTCTAAATTCTAATAAAGCATGACCAAATTGTCTAACATTTAAAGCAGTTGTTGACATTGAAGCTCTAATACCATTATAACCTTCTAAGATGGTATTATGTTTTTTGTTTTCAACTGCATAAGCAGTAATTGGTGGATGATGACTAACTTGTTCACTAACTAAAATTGTTTCACCTAATTTTTTCTCAGATGAATTGTCCTCCCATTTACCAACAAATACTTCACCGAGAAATGGATTAAGTGGTTTCTTTTCACCACCAAGAGTTTCTTCACGAGAACAGTATTGAGATTTTAAAGTTGAAACAAACCATTTAGTAACTGCAATCATACGAGTCAATTCAATTGGATCTTTACCATTAGATTTAACAAAATTTGGTTCAAGCAACAAATCGACATGTTCTGACCAATATTGTGAATATTCAACCAATGAAGTTGGTGATAAAATGAATGGTGGTGCTGTTAATGATGAAAGATCACCATTATAGGAAGCAATAGATTTTATAAAAGAAGTCCAGGTGGCAGTAGAAGTCATTATTGATAATAGTGAAGCGAGAGATGGGAAAACAAAAAAAGATAGAATTAAATGGTGTCTATAATACTCACAATCAAAACAAACACACAGTATATAACAGCAATGATGCAAAAAAAAATCCAATTAAAGTTTAAACTAATAATATAGTAGAAAATAAGTTAGAAACATCAATCAATATTTAATCCGCTATAGTGTGTTAAACGATGAAATGCG
Source organism: Pichia sporocuriosa (assembly GCA_030574275.1). Classification (NCBI taxonomy): domain Eukaryota; kingdom Fungi; phylum Ascomycota; class Pichiomycetes; order Pichiales; family Pichiaceae; genus Pichia; species Pichia sporocuriosa. The sequence continues at coordinate 21,758 of JAJMES010000323.1, forward strand.
AAAAAGAGAAAGAGAAAGAGAAAGAGAAAGAGAAAAAAAAAAATAAGGAAATTGCCGAAGAAAACTGAAAATACAAAAAAAATTGCATCTGTACACCACACGACGATCGACGGAGAGCTCTTTTTTTTTTCTTTTTTTTTATTTTTTTTTTTAATACATATAAACTATAATAACTATAAATAATAAACTCTAAAATTTATTAGTTTTTTTTATTTTTCTAGTGATTTACCACCAATCACCTTGATCTTTCATAGCATCTGCAACCTTGATAAAACCAGCAACGTTAGCACCCATGACAAGAGATGGTAATGAACTTGGATTAGATTCAGATGAGAATTTAACAGAAGTTTCATAACAGTTATCAAAACAGTTAATCATAATATCTTTTAATTTATTATCAACTTCTTCACTAGTCCAAGATTCTCTTTGAGAATTTTGTGCCATTTCTAAACCTGAAACAGCAACACCACCACAGTTAGCAGCTTTACCTGGAGCATACCAAATTGCTGAACCAATATTTGAAGAAGATTTTCTATCAGCTTCGAAAATATCAATTGCTTCTTGAGTTGAACCCATATTTGAACCTTCAGCAATGAATTTACAACCTGCAGCAACTAAAGCCTTTGCTTCATCACCTGAAACTTCATTTTGAGTTGCACAAGGTAATGCAATATCAACTGCACCAACATGAATCCATGGTCTTGCACCTGGTAAATATTCACATTTAGTTGATGAAGTTGTGAATGATTCATGAGATGAAATAATTTCTTCTAATGATTTAAATTGAAGTTTTGCTGCTTGAATTGCAATAATTTGAGCTGGTGAAATACCATTTTGTTTGATAATTGAACCCTTTGAATCAGATAATGAAACAACAGTTGCACCTAATTCAATTGCCTTTAATGCAGCATATTGAGCAACATTACCAGAACCAGAAATTGCAACTCTCTTACCTGCAAAAGTTTCTTTACCATTAGTTGCCTTTTCAATCATCTTTTCAACATAATAGATAAGACCATAACCAGTTGCTTCAGGTCTAATTAAAGAACCACCCCAAGATAAACCTTTACCAGTTAAAACACCTTCCCATTGATTTTGCATTTGTTTGTAAGCACCAAACATGAAACCAATTTCTCTACCACCAGTACCAATATCACCAGCTGGGACATCAGTAAATTGACCAATATATCTTGCTAATTGTCTCATAAAAGCAACACAGAATCTTCTAATTTCTGCATCAGATCTACCCTTTGGATTGAAATCTGAACCACCTTTACCACCACCCATTGGTAAACCAGTAAGAGCATTCTTGAAGATTTGTTCATAACCTAAGAATTTTAAAATTGATAAGTTAACTGATGGGTGTAATCTTAAACCACCCTTGTATGGACCTAAAGCAGAGTTAAATTGAACTCTGTAACCGTTGTTAATTTGCATAACACCATTATCATCTTCCCAGGTAACTCTGAATTGAATGATTCTTTCAGGAACAGAAACAACTGGAATAACCTTTTCATATTCTGGATGTTTTTGGAATAAAGTTGAATCCTTTAAAGTTGAAAGTAATTCGTTGTAAGCTTGTTGAAATTCAGGTTCGATTGGTTGGACCATTTTTAATTAATTTTTATATTTAATTTTGTGTTAGAGGAGAAAAGGAAAGAAAAGAAGAGGAAAAGAAGGGGAAAGAAGAGGAAAAAAAAATTATTAAATATTAAAAAGAGGAAAAGAGAAAAGAAAAGAAAAGAAATAAAAGAGGAAGAAGAAGAAAAAGAAGAAGAAAAAGAAACAACAAATCGAAGCAGAAAACGAGCTGGTTAAATAACTGAAAAAAAAAATAAAAGTAATTCAAATTTAAATTGAAATTGAAATAAGATCATGGTGGAAAAATAAAACCTCGATAACAATGCTTCGCCGATAATTTAAATGAAAAAAGTGACAGATGAAAGGAAAATGCTGGAAAAATTCACCAAAACCGGCGAACCTTGAAAAATTTGCGGTAAGTTACGTAATTATCTGATTAAATTTAATTAAATTGAATTTTGATTAGCTTATCTGCAACCAATAATCATAGAATATTAGATTTAGCTATGATTTTAAACGTGTTAAATAATTATTTCCTTTTGTTTCTTCAATAAATTATTCAAATATTCTTTCTTTTTATTTTATTTTCTTTGTTTGTTTTATGTTCCTTTTATTTTCTTTTTAGTAATACGTAATAGTACAGTAATTTACGTTTAAATTTAATATCTGATTATTTATGTTGTTACACTTATAATAATAGTGTTAATATTATTGATATTATTGGTGGTAGTAGTATTACTAACAGTAGTAGTAATAATAATAAGAATATTTACGGTTACAGTTACAGTTACAGTTACAGTCACAACTACAATTAAAATTAAAATTAAAATTAAAATTAAAATTAAAATTAAAATTAAAATTAAAATTAAAATTAAAATTAAAATTAAAATTAAAATTAATATTAAAATTAAAATTAAAATTAAAATTATAGTAACATTATAAAATTAGTTATCCCCCTACTCATTGCGTGGCAAATTTATAGCCGTTGTCGGAAAATAAACAAATCCTAAACGCGGGGTGGAAGAGAATCAATTAAAAGTGGTCATTTCTTTTTTTTTCTTTTTTTTTCTTTTTTTTTTTTTTTTTCAATTTAATTTTGTCGTCGCTCTTTAGAATTTGATGACTCACTTCGATCTGATTTGTTTGACACTTTTAATTATACACAGCCTGTTTTTTGTTTAGTATACAATTACCGGTTTCTTTTTTATATCCGATATCTTTATTATTGGTGCCGTTTACTTTTAGCTAACAAATATTAAATAAAACTATATGATAAGGTATAAGATAATTACCGAATAAAGACGTAAAA
>JAJMES010000324.1:0-24558 GCA_030574275.1 Pichia sporocuriosa
TTTTTTTTTTAACTCTTTTAATAGACTCAATTATACTAACATTTTGTTGTTTAAAGACCAATTCATAATAAATGGAAATAATAAAAAATCCTGACTTTTATATAAGCTTGAGAAAATCACAATTCAAGACACCAATTGAAGTTTTGAAAAAAAATTTCAAAAATTTACAGAAATTAATTGAAAAAAATAATCAATTAATAGGTAAACTACTTGTAAATATTAAATCAACGAACGATAAAAATGAAAAAATTAAGTTATTGAATAAAATCATTGAATTACAAGAAAATTTCAATAAAAAACTTTCAATTCGTGTTAAACAACATAATGAATACGTTAATAGACTCGTGTTAAGGATTGAGCGTTTACATTATATCAACGATTTATATAATAAATATTCACATTTGAGTAAGAAAGAAATTGATTTGGGAATACCTAAAGAATTGCAAGAGTTTTATAGAACTGAAAATAATATTCTAATTGTAGAATATCTGCTCAGGCAATATAGTCCGAACAATCATGACGAATCTAACAATCCAGGTATTTTACTTGCTAAGAAATTCAATCTTGAAAAATACATAGATATTGATATAATTTTGCAAGGCTTGAAAATATTTGAGGAAATTGTTCAAAAGAAAAACTTGAAACTTTTAAAACAGTGGTGTATAGAAAATAAGAAAAATTTGAAAATAATAAAGGATTCATTTCCTGAATTGATTACTTCTGATATTGAATTCGAATGTGATTTTCAAGAGTTTATGGAAAAAATCAACAAAAACGAATATACTCAAGCATTGATTTATGCACAGAAAAATTTGACAAACAATGGTAATGCTATTGACAATTTCGAAAAAATATCCAAAGGTTCATCAGTTATATGGTCTAAATTTATTAATGAAACATTACAAAATAGTTTAAAACAAAATAAAATTGATAAAAATGATCCATTCAGCTATTATTCCGCAGATTTAACCATTTCAACCCCAAACCAAATTCTACAAGTGTATTCAAAACTTTTATCTTTTGCAAAATGGGAAGAATTGGGTGAATTCTTTTTAATGAATTTTAGATTCTTATATGGTATGAGCCAATTATCACCATTGGTAACAATTTTAAGTATTGGTGGTTCAGTATTAAAAACAAAAACTTGTATTCATAATACATCTTCATCATCGGGGGTAAATTACCACAATTTTATAAATTCATCAAATAAACAGTCATTAAATAAGTTTATTAATAGTACAGACTGTCCAGTCTGTTCTGTTGAACTTAATGAAATAACTGAACCTTTACCATATTCCTTACAAACAAAGTCAAATATTTTTGATGACCCAGTAATGCTACCAAACAAAAACATTTACTCTTATAAAGATTTAATGTTCTTCAATAGGGAAGAACTAGTACAGAGGACACATTCATCTTCAAAACATAAACGTATAGTGGCATCATCGGGTGACCTTGAAATTGGTGAGTTTGTTACCGGAAAACTGAAATTTCCTGACACATCATTGTTTGAAAAGACTATAATGGATCCAATGACTGGTGAATTGATTACCCTTGGATCTCTTGAAAAGGTGTTTCCAACCTGATTTATATAAGAATGTTTACGTAAACAAGTTTTATATTTTTTTTTCCTTTTTTAATTAAATTTTATTTTTTATTTTTCTTCTCTTTTTTTTATGAAATTTTTTCAGATTTTGAAGAAAAAAAAGTTTATTTTCCGTACTAAAATTAAGCAAGTATATCTATAAATAATCTATTAATCATGGCGAAAAGAGGAAAAGGCAATCTTGCTAATGCGTTAGCGAAACAGATTTACGAAGAAAAACAGAGAAAACTTAAAATTCAAAAACTTGAAAATAGAGATATACATTACTCGAAGAATAAGGACAAATCGAAATCGAAAGCAAGACCAAAACCTAATACAAATGAAAAACTAGCTGCAAAGTCCGATCAAAACTGTAAAATAGCTGATTCTGTTGAACCATTAGATGAAAAGAAAGTGTTTATTCCGTTTAATAAAAAGGATAGGATTCTTATTGTTGGTGATGGTGATTTTTCATACACATTAAGTATTTTGCAAAAAGGGCTTATTAAACCTAATAACATAATTGCCACATCATATGATACTAAAGAAGAATTAGAATCTAAATATGGAAACATTGCAGTTGATAATATAAATAAAATAAAAGAATTAGGTGTCACTAAGATATATCATGGTATCGATGGAACAAAGCTTGCGGATACATTAGGTGTCAATGTTAGAGGAAAAAGACATGGCGATGGGAGTGGTAAAAGTCTGGAAATGTTAGGTTCACTTAAAATTAACAATATTATTTTTAACTTCCCTCATATTGGAAAACAAATCAAGGATGTCGAGAGGAACATATTGAAAAATCAAGAAATGATAGTCGGATTTTACAAAAGTTGTAAAGAGTTATTTGGAATTTTACGAAAACAACGTGAATCTAACAATAATTGGGAATCAAAAATTAAAGAAACGGAAACAGAAAAGAATGGAGATGATGATTTTAATTATTCAGATGATGATACACATGATGATTTTAACACGTACTGGAATTCGGATAAAGAAAAAAAAGTTGAAGATGTTGATGTTATAACAATAACTTTATTTTCAGGAGAGCCATATGAATCATGGAAGATTAAAAAATTAGCAAAGGATACCATTGGGTATTCAGTACAGAGATCAGGTAAATTTGAATGGAGGTATTTTGATGGATATTCACATCGGAGAACAGCCGGCATGGGTGAAACACGTAAACAAGCTAATACACGTGAGGCACGTATTTTTAAATTTGAAAAATTTCAGCATCCACAAACATCACGTAAACGGGAGAGAAATGGCAATAATGATGATAGCGATGATGACAGTGACTAACCGATGACCAGAAACGTAATTAATATTCATGTGTAATACTGAATGATTATAGATTTTATATCGTATACGAAACCAAACAAAGTTAGTGATTTAATTTAATGAGAATATAATTACTACTTTAACTTGGGTTGCCCAATCTTTTGTTTCTGTAATTTTTAGCAAAAAAAAATAATTTGCATTTTTTTTTCTTTTTTTTTTTTCTTTTGAGAAACAAGTTATCTACCCACATTATTTAAGAAAATGAATTGAATATTTTTTAAATAAAATATTTAAGATGGGCCTCGCTATGTGTCAGTGATAATAATTATAATAACTTATAATCTAATGAACTCAACCAGTATTGAGTTCAGAAGTGTCATGTAATGGTTGCATAAAAGAAATTTACATGTGCTGTGCTAATTAGTAAACTACATAATGACAGCCTCATTATTATAATTTTGTTTCAATTGAGTTAAGAATAATCCTAATATCAGTTATTAAACTGTAAATCCCTTTAGCTCTGCATTTTATTGCAGTTATCTTTCTAAAAAAACGAAAAATAATCTAAATTAAATTACTCGGTATTAATGCGGTTGAATAACCGAGGCCAAAAATTAAGTTTTTCATTTGCTCGGTTTTATTTTTCTCCCATCCCTTCAGAAGTGTCTTATCGCTCTTTATCTCACCTACTCGGCCCATTGCAAATCAAATTTTTCAGCCAAAAAATAGTACGACTATAGTCGTTTAACGATCTCGGACTCTCGTCGGTATTTCCTCCCCAAAATGTCACATTTCTGATCTCAGTTTTAAATTTTTCTTTTTAAACCACATTTTTCCCCAACTTTTTTAGCCATTTACAGTTTAATTGATTTTTTTTTTTTTTTGGATTTGTTGGTGTAATGATCTAATTACTTGAAAAAAAAATTGAATCGATTATGCCGATTAATAAACTAAATAATAAAAGCAATAATGATGATAATTCTGCATCAGCTATCACTGAAGCCATGTTTCATAAAAAAGTAGATACGGTAGACTTGATCTCAAATATTGAAAATAAAAAAGAGACAAATTCAGAATCTCCGACCTGCTGCCCACTTACCACAACTAGTTCACCAATAAAGGATAGGGTTACTTCGAATGGTTTATTTAAACATAAAAAATATCCGGATCCATCTTCAAATAATAATGATTCTAATAAATTTATAAATATACCAGCTGGAGTAGATAAAAAAAAGACATTCCGAAGATCGTATAACTGTGGGCCATGTAAGAAACACAAAATAAAGTGTGATATGAAAATACCTTGTGGTAATTGTGAAAAATATAATAGACGATCCAAGTGTTTAAAGGAGCCACCAACCCCTCCCACATTCGAACAATCACTAAAGAGACAGAAAAGAAAACGTCGATATCTTGAAAAAAAGGCTATGCAACGTTTAAAAGAAAATGAAGTTAAGTATCAACATTTGACGGTTTATCCTTCTGGAAATCCACAACTATCACATATGAGATATAGTTTGCCACTCCCCTATTTGAGTACCATAAATTCCACTTATGGAGATAATCACTTCATACAAAGAACTGGAAATTTTAATAATAGGCTACCAAATTCATTACATATTCGTGACCCAAAAAATTACTCGTCTGCTATATCACCAAATTTTTACCAGTGGGGTGAATCTACAGTGATTAATGACTTGAGTAACCACGTTGACTCAACAAAATTTCCGTCTGAATTACATATACAGAATGTAAACACATCAATTTATCATCAATTGCCTCAACAAAAATACATTTCTCGTCATACCGCATACCCACCAAGACCGATGTACCCAAACAATTTAGAGACTGACATGTTTTCAAAAAATTATATGAAACATATACCCCTTCAAGAACCAACAAAGGTTATATCACAATACAATGGATATAATCAACAGAAACACTCGCTACTATATTCACAACAACCAATCCCTATACCCTTACCGCAATTATCACATTTTGCAAAGCAGCAGTCTATTTCTGAAATTCCTATGCATAATTCAATGTGGATATCACACCATTCTTTGAAAAATATATATGGTATTGATGCTATGGATAAGGGTAGACTAAATAATTCAGTGTATATACATCCTTCTGATTGCAAACACACGCATACTGATAATAAGTGAAACTTTAATCATTACTGGGACATTTTATGTGGCAAATTTTGCACTAATCTGGATTATAGGAAATATTTATGGTCAGAATACCATAGAAGAGTAATTGGGAAGTAATATTGTTTCTTTAAACAAATGTAAATATCTGTTTGGGATATTAATCAAATATTTAGACCCTGTATTTAGTTCATGTATTTGAAATTTAAAGTATTTTTTTTAAATACTAAAATATAATTTCTGTTATTTTTAAACGGTAACCAAGTCAAGCATAACTCAAGCAATCACCAATTGAGGAATATCACATCCTATTTAAGCTATGATAATCATTCTTATAATACTTAACAAAACAATTAATTAATCATTTATTATTACGCGACGATAGACGCGGTTTGTTTATTTATTTTTCCTTTCTGTTTAGTCTTTATATTTTCTTTTTTGTAATATATTAATTTTATCTTTTTTAGTGATATTTCATTTCACAATTATATTCTGATATCACACACAAATTTTTTAGTTGCCGATTTTTAAAGTATTTAGAAATTTTAATAAATGGGGTCGTTTTTCAATTCAATATCTAGAAAGCATTCTATAAGGTCATCTACAAATAAAAATGATGAAAATTCATTTAGTAGTAATGGTAGTAATGCTTCTAGTGATATTCAGACAAGAGATAATCAATACCTGGGAAATTCTGAAAATAAAAATAAACGAAGTTCCAGATTCATGTCATCTTCATCAAATATTCGTAATACTTCCAATCCGTCCAATCCTTCAAATCCTTCAAACTCGATGTCATCAGCATCAATATTGTCCCATAATACAGAACATACAAATTTGACATCAACGCCATCATTATCCCAGATGCCTTTAGCAAAGCGATCTTCGGTGACACCATCAACATTTAATGACAATGAAAGGAAAGAAAAAACTCCTAATAAAAATAATATAAATGATATTGCCATTAAAATGAAAGATCCGAATCTTCAACGTGAAATTGAAAATTTGAGAACCTCTTATCGACAGCAGAATTTTTGGAAATACCATATTGTTAGGATTTCACCGCAAGAATTTTATATGACAACAAATCCGGATAAACGACACAGATTTGTAAGAAACGCACCAAGTTATTTTGTCAATCTTGAACTTCCAACGGAGCCTACAAATAATAAAAATAACAGCAAAGTTGATGAAGATAAACACAAGTCTAAATTTGCATCTGCATTTAGGAATGAAAGTCAAGTTGATAAAGGTTATAGGTTAATTTTCACACAACAACAAGTACTTGGAGTAAATGGATACGATGGTGATTATAAGCCATTTGTGATTGAAAAAGTACCTAAATCCCTTGGTGGTCACTATAAAATAAGCTGTCAATACAATGAATTTCAACAAGATTGGAATATTTATAATAATGTCAATCGTGAAAACTCCAAGAGAGCAAGGCCTCTTAATTTCCAATTTTCTAAACATGGGTCGAAAACCAATAAAGGAGATCCCAATAAAACTGATGATGCATCTAAACGGGATGTAAAGGAAAATATTTACGACACAGAGAATAACTTGGTATTGGTTGATGATTATAGAATGGGTGATTTTCTACATATATGTTCAATTAAAGATAAAAAAAAATCTTTGTTTTTAAAGAATAAGATTGATGGCGTGAAATTAGCCAAGAATAATTCTGTCTACTTTTTAGACACCGGCTTTTTCAAGAAACGTAAATGGTTTGATCCTGTTGTTTCTGTTTTCAGACCATGCAATAGAGATGTTAAGAATAAATTAACCAAATCAATGTTGGTAAATTCGAGATTAAGCATGAGCAATATGAGCTCTAACTCTAAAAAATTGTTTAGTGCAAATAAACTTAATGTTGATTTTTCAAATTTAAATATGAAGGATGGAAAATATGACACTGGTAATGATGATGATGACGATGATTACGACTATGAAAATGATGATGAGGATAATGAGGATGAAGAGATTTCTGAAAACGTCGTAGACTTTGAAAATAAGTCTAGTACAAACTTTGATAAGTTTTATAATGCTAAAGATGGATTATTTAATCGACATCCTAAAGATGATTCCCCAAATGATTATAAAATCGGTTGGTTAACTATATATGAAAAGGGCCGATATTTTGAGAAGATCCCTAATGGGGGTAATTGGCAAATGGTATTAGGTCTTACATTTGCGGTCGGGTTTGAAAAGCTTGTTGATAATTATCTAAAAGATATAAGTGAAGTATAGTGTATGTAATTGTATGAAATACAAAATCATTGATGGCGTGTACAGATTTACAAATAGAAACTAAAAATAAGAACTGTCTAAAAAAAATATTTTAGTTTGGAGCTAGAAGTTTAATAGGTTTGGATAATATATAGTTATACATAATAAGGAATAAGTGGTATGCAATTCACTTAATTAAGAATCAGACGTTTGCTATTGGTTACTGAGCGTAATCTGATAGTCTATCGTCTATCGACGTTAGTAGACAAATAACTAAAAATCACAAATACTCCCAAAGACAATCAAAATGCTTATACGCTTGGAAAATTTGTTTTCGCAAAAAAACTCGGCAAACACCGCAAAACTGATCCAAATTATAATGTTCCATTTATTATTTATAAAATTAACGATGAAAATAGTTATAGAATTACAAGACCGGATTCTACCCTACAACTCCAACTTTTCTCAATTACGACCATACTATCAACACTAGGGCTCTCCTTTCCGTACTAGTTCTGATTTTACACAAGCATACGGAGACCAAGAACTACAATTGTTTTCAAACACTTTTCGTGCATCAACTTAAATACTACTCTTTATCAATTTTCATTTTTTTTTCATAAAAAAACAAATTTTTCAAGCGTATAAGCATTTTGATTGTCCTTGGGATCGTTGAGTCATGTCAGACGGACACGAGCATTGTGTTTCTTATCTTTGACAATATTGCGATGTTCCAGGATGATGGTATGTTGGTGTAGTCGTAAGATGGTGGCGTCAATATCACTTAATCCAGCACTGTTGTTTTTCATAAAATCGTGTACAATAACTAGCATAGAAGAGTGTGTAAGTTGTTTATAAGATTTAAAATCAAACATTAATTCGGAAGGTGAAGTTTCAAAAATAGTAGTAGTGTTGTTGTAAATGTGAATTTCTTGTTGGAGTTGAAGTGACCATGACTTGAGATTAGGATCTAAGCTTTTCAAAACCTTTTTTATCAGACCATTAACTCTTTCAACTTTACTATTTGCTTGAGGATAGTAAACGCTTGAAAATCGCCATTCAATGTCGTAATGGGATGCAAAATCTTGTGTGGTCTTTGAAGTGAAATTATTTTCATTGTCAGAAAGGATAGTTGATGGATTTGGAAAAAGAAATAACAAGATAATGTAAAATGTTGCAAACGGTATAAGATTCCATATCACGTTTGGGGAGCGCAAAGCAGTAACCCGAAACGTATTCAGCACAAACTAAAACATGAGTGTAAATGGTAAGCAAATTAGGATGTATCCTAACCACAGGTAACGGACCGATAAAGTCAATGTGCCAGACTTAACCAAATTGTGGAGTTTTAACGTGTTGTGGAGGAGCGGGAAGTTCTTGGAATCTTGCAAAAAAATCGCAATTTGGACAATTCTTAACAGTGTCCGTGGCAATTAGTTGTGCATTTGGATGAAAGAAAGAATGTTCTCTTAGTAGGTCAAGTAAAACTATGGGTGAACCATGGAATTTGGAATGTGATTCAGTACAAAATTTTGTACAATCTGCAAAAGAAAGTATGCTGAATAAATGATCGTTGTAGATGAAATGAAGTTTGTTGTTATGAATAGTGAAATATGGAAGAAGATCGATGAATTTTTTGGGAGGTGTCGAGTGCTCAATAAGTGAGTTTTCAAGTTGTTGTATGTCGTCATCGGTGATATCCTGGAATAAGTGATTATTGGATTTGGAGAATGGTGATTCAAGTGTAGGACTAAAAAGAGAAGTACCAACTGCAAAGGATTGGAGTTGTGCAAGTTGATGTTTTTTTTCATGAAGTGAAGATATATCGATCTGTGATTAGTCGTTGATGCAAAAACGGCTGAGAAAAACGGCATAATTTTGTTTACCGGGTAGATATTTGATGTGAATTGGATAAGTGGATAACGTTTCGATGAATTTGAGAATACGGGGGCTCGGAATAGAGTTTTTTTGAGTGATGCTAACAAGAGCTTAATGATCGGTATAGACTGTAATGTCGTTTGAAAGTAACAAATAATTGTGAGATAAGGCCATGAGAATTCCTAAGAGTTCACGCTCTAAAGTACTGTATCGTGATTGTGCAAGATAAAAACTTTTGGAAAAAAATGTGATAGGCACTAATTTTGAGGCATTCTTTTGATAAAATTGAAGTATAATGCCGCCAACTCCTAAGTCGGAAGCATTGGTGAGAATGAAAACTGGAGATGCAGGGTCAAAAAGTTGTAAACCTGTAGATAATCTTAAATAATTTTGGATGGTGGTGAAATTCTGAAGAAGTGTGTTTGATGAAATTGGAGATGTTTTCTTTTTTAATAATGAAGTGTGATCCTGATACATGGGTTTGAGAGGCTAGCAACGTTAGGAATAAAAGAACCTAAAAAATTAGCAAAGCCTATATAACTGTACCATTCTTTAGCGATGGAAGGTAATTTACATTTTAAAATTGCTTTGGTCTTGTGAGTACTGTCAAATCGTTTACCGTCTTTTATTAAATAACCTAAAAATTCGATCGAATCTGAACATAAAGCAATTTTCTTTACAGTTAATCGTAAGTCATATTTGTTCAGCAGTTGAAAAATTTGATCCAGTAATTTTTGATAGAGGATGTCGTCATTAGATGCAATAACAGTATCATCAAGAAAATATTCAGCATTGTGTATCGTAGCGTCATATAGTAAGTCTTTAAAACATATCGCATAAATCTGGTAAAGACTGCAGAGGCAGAGGCTAGTCCAAAAGGCGGTCGTAAAAAATCATAATTACCAAATTAGGTAGTAATACAGATTCTGGGTCAAAAGGAGCGTTATAATATTCATTTTTCAAATCTAATGTGGAAAAAATGCTGAACTTTGCTAAACCTCGGATTTATATTGGATTTTTTAGATAGAAGCCATTTGATACTGAAGAACTCTATTGATATCTCAAAAATCAGTGACAACACAGAGTTTATCCTTTTAAATTATGGGGAAGAAGGATGACAAAGCTACTAAAGACTCTGAATTAGTAGTGATGGGTGACAAAACTTGATCATTAGTACCGTCTTTAATAAATATGTTGATTTTGTCGGATTGGATGGAATTTCTGTAAAAGGGTTTAGGTTTATGGTAATCAAAATTATTATTTATAACCTTGTAGCTGAAACCATGTTTGTGAGTGATAGAACTGGTATCCTAAAAAAGTTTTGGATATTGTTCGATGTATCGTGATTAAAGGTGATGAGGTAAACAATCGTGAGTGAATATTCCGATAGTGTGAGTGTGTAGAAACTAACATCGTTGACGTCGAAAATGAATTTTACATTGTTGATGGTGAGATGGTCATGGTCGTTGTCTAAACGATATTGTAAGTGATGTAGTAATGGTTACCACAAAATCAATCGATATTCAGTTGGATAAGAAATAATAATAAATGTTGATCTGGTCTTTTTCTGGTTTGAGAAGTTGATGGTGATGTCGGCTTCTTCATGGCAAAGTATGGTTTACAAAAAGGAAATTATAATATTGTGATTTCTAGCAATTTGTCTACACACGTCGACAGACGCTAGAATATCAGGTTACGCTCAGTAACCAATGGCAAACGTCCATTTCTTAATTAAGTGAATTACATAGCATTTATTCCTTGTAATGTATTATATATAAAAAATATATATATAATCAACAATTGAGAATCTCATTATTTTATTACATATACTGCTAGTATTTATTATATTTATTGTTCGTACTCTAGAGCGACGCTTCAGGCTTACGAAAAGGAAATTGTGATATTATAGAATAAACCTGCACTAGTGAGGATCTGAAACCTATTAAAATGAAATTAGTATCGAGTAACATTGTAATAATAGGTAAACGTATACTTATATGCATATATATATATATATCATTAAATGGAAAAGGAAAGCCGCGTACTAGCATGTTATTCAACTCAGTCTGGTACTTCCCGACGTTTAGCAGACAAGTTTTGTTCAGATTTCAACAGACTGACTGGACTCTCAAATTTGTGCTTAGCTGAGAATATTTCCAGTTTTGAAACTCAGGAATCTATCAAAGTACTTTTGAATTATGATCTTGTTATATTTTTTATCAGTTCCTATGGTCAAGGTGAACCGTGCGATGATGCTTTAAAATTTTATGATACTATAAAGAGAAATAATATTTCAGAATTACAAAGATACTCTATATTTGGATGTGGTAATTCATACTATGATAAATATCAAGCGGCTGCAATTGAATTGAAATATATATTGGATATGTATCATATTGAGCAAATTGGTGAATTTGGAAAAGGTGATGAAGCGCAAAATAGCATTATGGATGATTATGAATCATGGTGTTTTGATTATATGAATATATTCAGTAAAGTTTTAAAAGTGAAACTTACTGATGTACCAGATTATTATCCAAGCTACCAAGTTGTGAATATTACTGATAATAAAAGCTCTACATTTATATCAAAAAATTTATACAAGGAAAAATTTCATCAACAAAAGCCATTTGCAACTGAAATTAATATTGATTCTATCAAGAGATATGGATCTCATTATATACATTTTGATATTAATCTACATAGTTTAGAGAGTGGGCTGAAATTTCAGACAGGTGATCATGTAGGTATATATCCAATAAATTCTAAAGATGATGTTGATGAAATTATAGATATTCTTGGTATTACTAGTAACGATCCGTTTAAAATTATCCCAATGAATCGTATGAATTCTAATGAATGGATAGGGAAAATTTATGGATCATATCAAGAATTATTGACGAATGATGTTGAAATTAATGGTGTTTTATCTAGGGAAATTATTAAAGATTTGTTGAATTATTTTATTAAAGAATCATCTATTAATATACGTAATGAATTAATGAAGGTTATAGAATCAAGAAGCACATTTAACGAAAGGATATTAAATCAGCAAATTACCTTTACTGGATTATTTAAATTATTCTGTATCGAAAGAGGAAGAGATTATGACAATATACCTATTTCGTTTATTTTAGAAAATTTTGGACCTTTAAAACCACGGTTATTTTCTATTACAAACAGTAATTCAAGTCAAAGAGATTGTGTTTCGGTAGTGATGAAATTTGTTAAAAATTTTGATAATTCTTTTATTGGAGTTTGTTCTCGTACTATTGAAGATATATGCGTAAATGGTAAATTAGATAATAAAATTTCAATCTATATTTCCAAATCCAAATTTAAACTTCCATTTGATTTATCAAGACCTTTAATTTTCATTGGATCCGGTACTGGTATAGCACCATTCAGAGGTTTTTTACAAGAGATTTGTTCAAGTAATTATAAATTAAAACAAGTTAATAAAATTATTGTATATTTTGGGCTACGGGATTCAAATAATGATTTCATATATTCTGAATCATTTAAAGAATTTCAAAGTATTTTAGGAGACAAATTAGATTTGCGCATTGCAATTTCGGGTAATGATGAAAAAAAATATGTTCAAGATTTAATCAAAGAAGATTCTGAGGTTATTGTTAAAAACGTCATTGAAAATAGAGGGTATGTTTATGTTTGTGGGGATGCTGGTGGTATGAGCAAAGGTGTCAAAAAGGTAATTATTGATATTATTGGTGATGCACAGGGAGATATAAAATCTGGTGATAATT
Organism: Pichia sporocuriosa; assembly: GCA_030574275.1. Taxonomy (NCBI): domain Eukaryota; kingdom Fungi; phylum Ascomycota; class Pichiomycetes; order Pichiales; family Pichiaceae; genus Pichia; species Pichia sporocuriosa. The sequence continues at coordinate 12,903 of JAJMES010000324.1, forward strand.
ATGTACAGTATATGCAAAGTATGGGTCGTTACAAAGAAGACGTGTGGTAATCATAGAAAAATTAATAGTTACTTGACCTAAATATGTAATTAAAACATTAAATTTGGTAATTTTACCACTAATTTACTCTTCCAATCCATTTTTGGATAAAATAACGAGCAAAATCATAGAGATAATAAAATTTCCCTCTTTTTTTTTAACTTATTACCCAATATGGTTGGCCTTTACAAGTTTATCTGTACAAACATGAAAATAGACTATTAGTGAATATACTATTCTATAAACATATATATCTGTATAGTTTATTAATTATAGTTATATCCGATGATAATTCCGTCGAGGATATATATTATGGACGACTGTTTTCCTCCCCACCCTTTCCCCCATTCTTTTGAAATGACGGAATTATGGTGCACGGATAATCAAATCGTCTCGATTGTTCCATTCGCAACCGCCGCCGCCGCCACACTCTTGGCAATTCAATAATTAATTCCATTTGCGGCGGGCGCTGTGGTTATAACTCCTGACATATCAAAGTTGCGTTTAATTTAATTGATAGGACTGGGATAAATTGTATGATTTGAATATTTTACTTGTGTTTTATTATTTATTATTTGATATTTTATATTTAATATTATTAAATGTCTTTATCTTTAAATACAAATGGTATAGTCATGGATAATTGGTCAAATTCATCAGTTTCATTAACGCCCATGACTAGACAATCATCGGAGTTGTCTTTATATATACAGGATGATAGTTCACCACTACTTAATAATGCAATTCAGAATATTGATTTAATATTATCTAATCAAACAAAAGCTCTTTCATTTTTAACATCACAATATAGAAATTCACAATTTTCAATTGATCAAATGAAGATGTCATTGAGAATTTTAAATAATTCGTTAAATGTCGGTGGCAAAATTATTATTTCTGGTATGGGTAAATCATTTAAAATTGCCAGTAAAACGGTTGCAACTATGAATTCATTACGAATGCATTCTGCTTTATTACATCCATCGGAAGCATTACATGGAGACCTTGGTATAATACGTGAAGATCATAATGATTCACTAATTATAATATCCGCATCAGGTAATTCACCTGAATTATTACAAATGTTAGAACATATACCTACTAAAGTACCAATTATTTTAATGACATGCAATAAAAATTCAATTCTTGCAAGACATTCAAAAGTTGTATCTTTATTATTGGCTGAAATACCAAGTAATTTATCAGAGAATAATCTTTATGGATTAAGTGCACCAACAATTTCAACTACTTTATGTTTGACAATGTTAGATGCAGTTTCAATTGCACTTAGTGAATTACACATAAATGATTATAATATTCGTAAATCAGTATTTGGTATACATCACCCTGGTGGTGCAATTGGTATCAATTATAAAAAAGAATTAGAAATAAATGATGAAATAGACAATGGAATTAAAAAGGAAATTATGAACAATAATAATGATAATAATGATAGTAATGACAATAATGATAATAATAATATATTAAATGAAACTGAAGCAGATTATTTAAATATTAATGATTTGGCTTTGTTGAAAAGATTACAAGATTCAAAATATAAGCAAGAAGTTGACGAACTCCCAACTGATGAAAATAAATTTCTTAAAGTTATTACAATTAATGATTATTTGATAATTAAAGATATCAATTTAAATAATCAAAGAATTTTAGATTGTGAAACTGCTCGTTCAATTTATCGTGAATGTACACTCAACCAAGAGACTTGGCCAGAAACGATTTGGCGTCTCGCTGAAAGCTGCACTGTTTTGGCAACTCTGTAGCGCGTGAAAAAGTTTGTTTTGTCAAATTTGTAATTACAAAGGAAAGAAGTATGGCAATTTAAGGTACACTTTTTTTTCTCTAACATAAAAAAAAATTATTTTAACATTTTCTGTATAATTATTATATTATAGATTTATAGATAAATATTAAAAAAAAAATAAACATATATTTATTATAAGAATGGCATCATTATTTAAAAAGACGAAAGATAGAACATCTAAAGAAAAGGTAAGAACGGTTTCTGGTACTTCAATACAAGGTTATAATCCACTCAATCCATTAAATGCACCAACAGAAGTTGCTCAAGCTACTAGATTTCATACAGCTAGAAATATTAATGAATTGTCATTTAAAAGAGGTGATTTTTTTCATGTTATTTCAAGAGATATTGCACCAGATGGAACTATTGAAATTTTTGACCCAATTAAAAATTTAAAAGGTAGAGCACCTAGTAATTGTTTTAAATTATTTGAAAAAACACACCATCAAAGTGATGGTGATACTGGAATATCATCAAATACTAATAGTTTAACTGATTCTGTTGATTCTTCATTGATGCGTGATAATTTAAATATAAATGATCATTTTCAACATCAACAACCAAGACATTTTTCAACTACTTCAACATCATCTGTTTCTTCATCAACAAATGTTAAAAAGGAACCAGTTACAGGTAATTTATTTGGTGTTGTTCTTTATGATTTTAATGCTGAAAGATCTGATGAATTATCAGTAACTGCAGGTGATAGTATTTTCATTTGTGCTCATCATGAATATGAATGGTATATTGCCAAATTTTTGAATAAAGTTGGTGAAGTTGGTTTAGTACCTGTTTCATATGTTCAATTAATTGATGCAGTAACTAGGATTCCTTACAAAGAACCTGCTAAATTGATTATTGAGAAGGAAAATTTACCAAGTGTTGAAGAATGGAAAGCTGTTAAAAATAAACATAAAGCAAGTAGTAGAACTGTTGGATTACATGATAGTAATAATTCTAATAATAGCCCATTATCAAGAAATTCATCTACTGGGAACTTCAGATCAAAATCTATTACAAGGTCTCCATTAAAGAAAAACATTAGTCAATCATTAATTGTTCCAATTAGAACAAATATTGAATCTTTTTCAAGTACTAACAATAAATTTTGGTTTTTAATTAGAGTGACAATGTCAGACAATACTACAAGATCATTGTGTAGATATTATGAAGATTTCTTTAATTTCCATCAAAAAATTTTATCAACTTGGCCTCGTGAAGGAGGTAAATTTGATAACAAAGATAAAAAGGATAGAATTTTACCATTTATTCCTGGTCCTGTCATTGATGTTACTGAAAGTTTATGTCATAAGAGGTTAATTGATTTAAATGAATATTTAGTTGTGTTATTACGATTACCTGATTATATATCGAAATCAAATCTTGTCAATTCCTTTTTTGATATAATGGATGGTGATGAAATTTCAAATTTCAATGTACCAAGAAACTCATACGTAGCTGTAGAACCAAATAGGCCAGCTCCAAATTTAAAGATTATTAATTCAGACCGTCAATCTGTATCAAATTCACAACAACAACAACAACAACAATATAGTGGTCAAATACAAGGGCAAAATCATTACCAACATCAATCACAAAATTCAAATCTTCAGAATAATGAAACACTGTCACAGTCTAATCATGATAGAAGATCCCAGTATGAAATGAACAATGTTAATAATTCACGCTCGAGTAGGACGAGTGGGTTTAACTCATTAAGGAAAAGTTCAACGGCTTCACTTGTTTCACAACATTTATTGCCACAAAATATACCTCAATCTGCACCTCAACAAGATGCTCCTTCAACCACTAGGCATAAAAATACCGCCTCAGATAAAATTAAATTAAAATTCTACTATAAAGACGATATATTTGCAATTGTCGTTGCAAATGATATTACATTATCTGAATTGAAATCTTTAATAGTACCTAGAATTGATGAATCTGATACTCCTGGTATTGCCACAAAGATTGAACTATATTCTAAAAATTCATCAAACGTGAGCCAGTCTGAGTTTGATCCTTCACAGGCCCTACATTCTGATTCCGATCTTTGGGAAGATTCGAACTTTACTGACAAGGGTAAATTCTTGGTTGTAGTCTAATATTAAGTTTTATATATAAAGGTTGAATTTTTTTCTGTTCCTTTTTTTTTTCCCTCATTTTCCTACTTTTACATTTTCTATTTAAAAATTACGAGATCTATTAATATTTATGGTGTTTTTCACTACGACATAAGTAATATTATTTATTATACATGATAAATGTATTTTCTTCTTTTTTTCAGTGTTCTATATACAAGACAGTAACTGTACAATCATCACAAATATTGTAACTATTAATAACGATTATTGATCTAGTCCGATTTTTCAAGATCTTTTCTCCGGAGAGCTTTTACACTGTATGCCCTCATAATATTTTGTAAATGTGTTGCATTGTCGTCTAATTGTATACCCCCCTCTTTTGGATACACATCGACATTACTTTCACTATCAGCCTCTCTGAATGATGTAAATGCAATGTTTTTAATAAATTTAGTATAAAGATATTTCTTGTCGGCCATTCTATTTATACTTTTAATTTCGTATCCAACATCCCAAGTATATTGTTTATTTTTATCAAGGATATCAATTGAAGGTATTGGATACCTTGACTCACATTTGGCTCCGTTGAAATAATGATCAGCCTTTAATTGATATGCGAAAAATCCATCATTTTCACTGTTCTTCAAAATGTGTCTATTCAATCTGAAAAATTTACTTCTGAATTCAGTAACATATTTGGAAAAGAATTTTACACGATCACTTGCAGACATTTTGGAACTTTGTGCATTTTTCAAGACATTTTTGCTTTCTTCTACTTTTTCTTTTGACAACATTTGTAATTCTTGCAGCTCTTCTGGTAAAAGAGTGTTGACTAAAACTACTATACTACTCTGTGAATCTTCTATGTTATTTTTTAAAATAGATTCCTGTGAAGGCTCTGTATTATTTTTTAAAATAGCTTCCTGAGAAGATTCTGTATCTTTTTCCAAATTGTTTGTCTCTGGAGATTCTGTGTTTACTACCGTCTCATGAGAAGAAATAAAACTATTCTTCACCTTTTTAACAATCATTCTAAATGGCTTTCCCTCAGTATCTTTAATAATCTTATCAAGTAGCTTCTCTAACAAATTGATAGAAATTCGAAGTTCATAATCCGCAATAAATGATGATAACAGTTCTCTCTTAGTTTGATGATGATTACCAAAATCATCAACAATATTTTGGAGGATTAATTGGTTTGATATATTTATATCATCGTCAGATTCTTCAGTTTTCTTCTCTAATATATTAGTTCCGTATCTCTGACCATTTAGTGAATAATCACCAAAAAATAAATTATCAATATCACTTAAAGGTAAATATTGAAATCCTAAAAATTTCTTAATATTGTGAAATGCCATAAAAATACCATCCATATTACCCAGTCTTGCTTGTAAGCTATACTTGAACATAACAATTCTAGCAGCGTCAAACAACTCTCGTTCAAAACTTTCAAAAAGACCGTAAGTTTTATTGATTTCATAATTAGTTGGATAATAATCAGTATGGCTTAAATCAAATCTGATTGCACAAACAGCTCTCGTTTTAATATCAAAAGTGCCTGATCCGGGTAGTCTATTGTCGACGGCATCTAATTGTGATCGAACTAAAAACTTACCGATCTTGGCATAATGATAAGCAGATTGATCTTCATTTGGTGTTTCTTTTGAAGATTTCAAAAATTTCTTAAATTCTTCTTCAGATTTTGTTAGCATCAATTCCAAAGCATTACCTAAAACTGATAGTGTTATTTCTGAATCTGTTGATCTATCTGCATCAATAGAATATGTTCCAGTAGTTGAATCTTTTGGCGTCACCACCAATGATGTGGGAACATCAGATGTACTAGTAAAATTTGTAGTTGCAGGATAATATTTGGAAAAGGATGTGGTATTTATAGGACGGTTATTGCTTAAAAATTTGTGAAATTTTGTCAACACACCAGTCATTGAAGAAGTTGAAGAAAAAAATTTGATAGCTGGGCTCTTACTATTTGGATGTTTCTTCTGCTTTTTTTTATTTAAAGTGCTTGCTATTGTAAGTAATTTTGTATCTCTTGATGATGGAGTGAAGTTACTTATTTTATCCATTTTCAATTTATCAATATGTGGGATATCTAAAAGAGATTTATCAAAATTTAAGTGGCCAGTTCTTGGATCTGTTAAGTAGTGAACTCCTGGCGAGAACAAAGTTTTAGGTAAATCATGTGACAATTCCGGGACCAAAGTGGATTCATCATTGAATTTTGTCAATGAAACGTATTCGGGTAAAAATTTTTGTTTCAACACACCCTTAAAAAGAGATGTTGTGACCTCAATATCCTCTTCCTCTTCTCCCTTCTGTTCCTCTGCAATAGAGTTGAGTTTTTTTATCACATCTGCATTTAGCTGATGTTGTGTTGATATGTTTTCAGGGTTAGTTTCGATACTGACATTAGAATCAACATTAGTTATCGTATGATGTTCCGAGTTGATTGCAGAGTACTTTCGTACATAATAAAGGGTCCTTTGTATTTTTTTGTACCCTATAGAAGAAGAAGGTAAAAATCTAGCTGCAAGCATGGTTCTTCTAGAAGCTGATATTATAAAATGCAGGTTAATTTGACAAAAACAAAACAATTCCCATCAGAAGTTTAAAAAAGAATAAAAAAAAAAATAAAAAAAACTGAAAAAAAAAATATTTCAATATTGTTTGAATAAGATCTCACTCACTAAATATCGAAGAAAAAGAAAAGATATTACGTAATAACCCTCGGTGTTGATGTTTTTACGTAGACTGGACTATTATTGATGTTCAAAATTTTACAATCAGAAATGACTGATTGTACAAAACAGTTATGAAATTCTTTCAATGAAGCATATTTAACTTGCGTATTATACGTTAATTTAGCTACAAAGAATAGTTGAAAAAAAAATCAATATATTACTGATGTATATAAAATAAGGTCAACCTTATGTAAATTAAAATATTTAAATTTTGAAACGTGATCGAAGAAGAAATAAAAAATACTTATTAGGATTAAATATATAATAACCCAGAAATAAATGCAATAATAGACATTACTGAGTTAGAGACGTATAATGAACCAGAATCATTTTTGGATTTAGAAGTAATTGATGAAATAGATGAAACAGTGGAACTGGATGACAAGGTTGTTGAAGATAATGTCTGTGTCATTGAACTGGTTGAGCTGAAACTAGATGATGCTAATGACGAAGATGATGATGAAGATGTTGAAGAGGATGATGATGAAATGTCATCATCATAACATGCATCTTGTGTATCGGCTTCAAAACCCATGTTATTACCTTGAGGTCCCTTTTTCATTAAATCAGTCAAACCTGAAGGTTGATCTGGAACAGTCAAACTGAAGTTAAGACCAGTAGGACATTGTGAAATATTGTAGCTTGCGGCACCACCGTTTCCAGTTGGATTTGCTGTCGAGTTGAGCATGCTCTTCAAATTGTCATAATCTTGTAATTCAGTAACTGTTGTGTTATCGGTTTCAACAAGACCGTAATGGTTTATATACTCAAAATATTCGTAAACTAAACCACCTGAATACACTGAAGACATTAAATCAGAATAAATAGCTTTTACTTCAGTAAAAGGTCTGCTACTAACGACTTTATTACAACCATATTCTGACATGAAAATAGGAAGAGAATAACCTTTATAATCAGAAACCTTTGTTTGATAACCTGAAGTGACAAAAGATGACTCTCCACACCAAGAATAATCATTATCACCTAACATATCGATTCTGGCATCTGCGTCATCACCACAATTTAGATAATCCGCAAGTTCATATCTTACTTCAGATACATCAGCAGCCGAATAACCAACAGGTATCGCACGATATCCTTGTGCTCTCATATATTGTTTCATATCTCTAGTGACTGCTTTAATATAAGGAGAAAATTGGAAAGATTCTTCATTATTAACTAATTCGTTGGCTGAGAAAAATCCAAGAGTATTATTGAATGTTGCAAATGCATCGATAGTTGCAAAAACTTCAGTCATATAATCCAAATTATAAGAACAAGCTGCATCATTTCTTGAAATCGAAGTTTTAGGAGTATTAACATCTAAGATGACATATATACCTGCTTCCTCCAATTTATTCATACAAACAGTATGATCTAACGTATTATCTAAAGAATAGACTCTAATGGTGTTCAAACCTAAATCAGTAAAATATGGGATGTCTCTTTCACACACATCTGGATCACCTAATGGATCTGTCAAGTTTGAAGAACCACCAGGTTGGTAGTCAACCCCTCGAATGTAAAATCTATCGGTTGAATTACCAACAAAAAACGCATTGTCTTTGATGACTATTGGTTCTAAAGCGGAGATGGCTGGCACAACTGCAGAAAGATATGTTATTAATGTAGTGAATTTCATTCTGGTAATATATATCCCAAATGTTGATTTTAAAAAGAAATCAAAAAAAGAGGCAAAAAAAAAACTAAGAACTAAATAAAAACAAGAAAAGAATAAATCTAAAAAAAATAAGAACAATAGTGATTAAAAACAAACAAATAAATAAAAACAAATAAGATTCTAAACAAAAACAACAACAAGCATAGAAACGAGTGCAAAAACAACAACAAACGCCCAAAACAGTGGTGAAAAAAGATTTTCAGGCAGTGGTAGCGCACAGCCGGCTGATTCCGAACTGTTAGAAAGGAAGAAGATTAAATTTGTTTCTTTTTTTTTCAGCTTTTTTTTGTTACATTTACATAAAATTATAACTTAAACATTTTTATTCAATTCAGAATTTTCGACATTTTCAACATTTTCAGCACTCTCGGTATTATCATTCTCAGATTCATAATCGCTACCATCCACTGTTTCTGATTCAGAATTCTGGTTTGCAGTTAAAACAGATTCTTTTGTTAATGCCGAACAGCTAATATCATCATGAGATTTGCTATCTTCAGTGATATCGCTGGAATTAAGTTGCAGAATTTCACCATCTAATATATCCTTGTCCTTCTCCAAATTATTTTCTTCTTCGGCAGAAATATATTCACTGCTAACATTAGCCAATTTTAAATCGGATTCAGGCATTTTTGTAGCATCTTCTATTTTCTCTGGTTTTAAAAGTTCATCCACCGTTGTGTGTTCTTGCAATTCATCAACAACTACTTTTGGAGTTTCACTTGCTGATTCCATATCGGAATTTACTTCTTCTTTCGTAATATGTTCAAAATCTTCAATATCTTCGATATCGTTATATTTTTCTGGTTCTATTCCTGTCTCGTTTTCATCCTCGTTTTCTTTACCCTGAACAGGTGCATCAAAATCAAAACTCCACATGTCCTTCACAACTATTGTAAATTTATTTCCTAGTGTCACATCATTTACTTCAACTTTCTTGCTTAATTCCCCCGGCAATTTTCTGCCCTTTGGGCCTTTTGCTCTACCCCTTCTAACATCTTTCACTTTTTTTTCTTGAATAACTTCGGTATCCTCTCCTCCATCATGTTTATTAATATCGCTATCCTCTGAAAAATTTACATTTTTGACTGAGTTCGTAGATGCAAAAGGATTGCCACCAAATGTCATGCCGGGTAATGCCATACCAATCATACCGTTAAGATTTTGTGCAAATTTAGCATTCAGTTTACTAATTTTAGGAATATCAGTATCCACATTATCCTTCTCAACAACACTTATTTCATCTTTAGTTTCGGTATAAACGCTTGGGCGTTTTGTTGGTAATTTCGGTTTCAGTTTCGGTTTATTGGCAAATAATCCCATATCAGCTTTTTGTTGTTGCTCGAGCATTTCTTGGAATTGTGCAATTTTGGATGATGGCTTCTTAGGCACCCTAGGTGGTGGTTTCTTCTGAACAATATTGGTAGAATTTTCATTCGTTGAGGATTCCAGGGATTTACTACTTGGGCGCCTGATTGGAATTGAGGGCGGCTTCTTTTGGAAATTTGCATCGATTACATTTGTATCATCTAATTTGAGACCATCTTTATAAAGTTGATTAGAATCACTAATCGTATGTTGTATAGTTGATGTATCTTCTGACGTTTCTAATGGTATATTGGATTCAGGTTCCTGACCAATATTCTTATTTTCGGGATTGGTAGATGTATCGTTACATACAAAATCATCTGTTGTCATCTTTGATAAATCTTCCGATGCAAGTTGAATTTCATGCTCAAGAGAGTCCAAATCATTTAATGCTTTTTTGGCATCGTGGTGTGGTTGTAGCTTGTTACCGGTTAAATTCTCCATAGGTTTAGAAATGGATTCCGTAACCTCCACGTTAGATTCAATACATTCATCATCTACTATTGCTTCCGCTTCTTTAACGTTGATTTCAGGTTGTTTTATTTCATCCAATTTGGATCCTTCGTTGGTAATTTGTAGTTGACTAGCGGTATCCTCTGGTTTTGGTTCCACTACCTCGGATAAATCAAAATCAGGTGCATTGCCACATTCTGAGATTTCAATGGTTTTAGATTGTTTTAATTCCTTTTCTCCAATTTGCTCCATTTCCTCTTTTGTTTCTTCTTCCTGTTCTTCTTCATCTTTTTCGAGATTAGAAGCGTCAATAAGTGAAGTAAAATTTTCTTTCTGTTCGGACTCTGTTATTGGTTCATGCAAAGCATTCAAATTTTCCTTTTCTTCTTCTTTTTGCACAGTTTCCAAAGGGGATATTATTTCACTTTCAACATTATTAGCGTCAACTTGTTCATACTCGTGTATAGGTGTTGATATATCATGAGTTGATGTGACAGTGGTCGCAACATCTGGAATTGAACTTTCTGTTGATTTTCTTGAAACTTTTGGTCTTGATAATGGAATTGATGGGGTTATCGAATCAGAGTTCTCAACATGTTGCAAATTTACTAAAGAGGCATCTGTTGGTGATCTATTATTCATTGAAGAAGCTGGTTCAATTTCCGAATTTGCCGTTTTTGTGGTTCTTGGTCTGGATCTAGGAATTTGGGGAACATTGGTATCTGCTTTCTGAGGTCTAGACAGTGGAACATCAGGTTTGTTTTGGGTCAATTCTCCTGCAAATCCAATGGTTATATTATTCTCGGTTGATGGAGATATGTGTTTTTGTGGTCTCTATTCAAAATTGATGTTAGTATTATGCTGTGATTTAGCCAATTGATTTCCTTAAAAAAAAAAGAAAGAAAACATACATTTTTCGGAACTTCTGGGTTATCCATATTATTGAATGCAAACCTTAAATGTTTTGCAGTTGATTTTACATATGGAAATAAGTCAATATGTGCCGTAGATCCAGTAAACACATGATAGGTGATTTTGTGTTTTTTTACAAAAGCAGCGCAATATATGGATTTATGGCCAAAGTCTGATACTATTTTCCAATTCTTTTTCGGATAGCATTGAAATATCTTCTTTATACACATCTTAAAATACACGCTTTTAACATATGATTAATTAAGTTGATAATTTATATTAAGCAGAGAAAAAAATGAACTATATAGTAAAAAATTAAACTATACAGTACACATTGTATATTGCTAATAATATGAATATATCCAATATAGGCTATGAAAAGGTCTTATAATTCTAATAAAACCACTAAGGGACAAGCAGAATTATTATCTTCACAAATTTAAGCATAGTTTAATCTAAAGATATCGTTTAAAACGAAATAAGAACCACCTTCTGGAATCAAGTGGAAAACTTGGGAATATCTTTGAGGGTT
>JAJMES010000325.1:0-24381 GCA_030574275.1 Pichia sporocuriosa
ATATGTGGACTTCAAGGAAATGGTAAGACAAATTTGTTCCATTTGTTAACAGTGGGAAAATTGCCGGTTTTAACGGTGAGTTCATTAGAACCTAAAAGGAGTAAATTATTATTAGATGAAGAACATATCAATCACAAAACATTTCAGGATATTGAAATTATAGATTTCCCTGCAAATTCAAAATTGAAGAATCTTTATTTATTGCCTTATTTTCATGATAAACTTAATGAAATTCAAGGAATAATCTATATTATAGATTCTAGTAATTTCGATAATAAAGTATGCCATGAAACGGCCGAAGATTTACTTAAAATATTGGAGATTACTGAGGGTAAGCCTAATGGTGTGGATATGATGATATTCTCCAATAAGAATGACTTGTTTACAAGTAAAAAGAGCTCAAAGATCAAAGAAATGCTCGAGTCTGAAATAGGTAAAATCCATGAGTTAAAACTTCGTGGATTAGGTAAAGTTGAGAGTGCACTGAATAAAGTGAATGATACCGGTGATGATGACGGAGATGACAATTTGGATCTAGCTATAAAGGATGGTAAATTCCAATTTCAATTGCTTGATAGTAATGTTTTCTTTGCGCAGGGTAATATTTTCAAAGATAATTGGAGTATGATCGATGATTGGATTTTTGAAAAGATTGTTAATTAATTAATCATTAGTTTCATTAAGTATAAATATTTACTTTGTGTTTTTTTGTTCTTTAACGGAAAAACTAAAATTAACTTCTTCAACCCGAGGTGTATATCATGTATATTGCATTTAAACATAAGACAAGTATCCTTCAGTTGGGCACTCTTGTATATAATTTGTGTAGTATTGTTAAAGTTTACGTGGAATCTGATGCTGTTGCATTATCCAAAGATACAGCACTGGTACTGTACTTTCCCACTATCTGTTTCAGAGGTGCAAACGGTGCATCCTGGTAACCGCCGCGTTGTGAAGAGGGGAGGCAGCTTGATCTTATTGTTTACGATTTTTGGCTGTTTGCTATTTCTTTATCGAATCACATTGGGGCTTTCCACGTTAACACACACATATATATATATAGATAGATACGCTGGAAACATGGATTTTTCACTATATAAATGCTATAGTACTGGTTTACTACTGCTTCTACATCTGGGAAATTTCCATATTTGCGCAAATTACTTAAGACCGACTTTGTTGCCAATCCTATTCACAACTAATGATATCAGATTGGTCAATTCAATCAATTACCATCTTAAAAAACTTGGAAATCACCAAGAAATATCGTTACAAACCATAAAAAGTATAAATCTTCAAGGTGATGCAGATGTATCCAATTCGTTGACATCAGTATCCTTATTTAATATTTCATCATCATCATTTGCACTATTGCCATCAATATCTTTTAATCCTTTTAGGGTATTAAATATTGTATTTGATATTCTAGTTTCATTCTCTCTTCAACTGGTTGGTTTGTTTTTGTTGGAAATACTTCAAGTTGTTGATTTTGAGGTACGACATATTGATTGGTACATAACACTGTCTGTATTAACATTCAGTCTCACATATTTAGTCCCAAGTTATTTATTATATTGCTGGATTTATCAACAACACGGTGATAATTTTAATTATGCTAATCGCAATTTAAAGGAAATAATAAAATACATTTCAAAAAGACTGGCTCAATTTTTGAGTGTTATTTGTATTTGGAGTCTTTTGATTGGAATATTATATATTGCAACAATTACCAGTGAAATTAATAGCAATTTTTTACAAATATCACTCTATTTATTATCATTTTTTGGAATTAGTTGTTTATCGATTCTTAATGGTATGGGTTGTATAATGGGTTGTTATGATTCTTGGGATTGGTATATAGGTAATGATGAAATAAATTTACAAAAGAAAGAATTAGAACTAAGTTATGAATTACGAAATTTGGATGCTTTATTAGCAAATATTGATAAAAGTGAAGTTAATGATTTAAAGGAAATAATATGGAACCAATTAATTAAGACAGATTCGATTGTTAGGGATATAAATTTGATGAAACAAAATCGTAAAGGTGTTAATCAATTTATTAAATTTTTATTTTGGATTTACTGTATTTATAAAGCATTATATGGAATTGTTCGTGCAACTAAATTGGTATTTTTTACAATTGGTATAATTCAAAGAGCTATTGAAAACAATAAATTTCACAATGATGATAGTAATGTTTATTACAACGGTAGTGGTGATTTATTATCAAGTGCTATTGCAAAACTGATTTTATTTTATTGTTATAACGACAGTAATGACCAAATATATTTAAATTATGATGAATTAGTCGAAAATAATGAAGAAATTTTAGATCGTATGACAATGATTATCAACTCTTTAATTTCAATTGGTTTTTTCTTTTTCTCATTTCAAAATGTTTTGATAACATTTAAAAATTTTAGAAAATTAGGTCGTAAACTGGTTTCTTTGTCAAACTTGAAAGTTTTCAATGAATTTCAAAATAATTTGATTAAATTGACGGCATCTGAGAAAAACGCATCAATAAGAAACAATAATAATATTAATTATGCTAATAATAGTAAGAAATTTTTTAATCCTGATGTATTTCATAAATTGTTATATTTATCAATTTGTGAAATTACAGGAGTTTATGTTGTTTCTACGGCTTTACTATTAAACTCGAAAAATATGCCTATGCATTTGTCAAGATTATTTATGAATCAAGATAATTGGGATTCGTTAAAAATATCAACTGCTAAATCAGATATTGATGCAGAATTTATGAATGATTGGTTTGATAGATGGTTTGCAGTAGGTTGTATAGGGACTTTGTTCTTCATGATTATCTCTGACCAAATTAAGACAATATATTTGACTAAGGATAAATACGACGAGGAAGAGCTTATATGAAAAGCTTGTATAGATAGATATTTTAAATAGAAAATATATAATATTACGATATTAATGAACAATGTTAGATTAATAAGAGCGGAAAATAGTATCGTTTACCCTATTTTTGATTACAATTTTAATTCGTGATTTAATCAATTAAGTTTATATTAAGAAAACGTAAATAAATGAAGAGGGTGGGGATTTTAAATTAAGTAAAAGGGAGAAAAAAAAACAACAGAAGAAAAAAAATTAACAAAAGGATAAAAAAATTAGCAAATAATTAGTAAATTATTTCTTATCTAAATTTTCAAGCTCATGATATTCTTGAATGTTGACACCATCGTCAGAATATCTCTTTGAAGTGGTATTTAGCTCATCGGAATATCTTCCACTTGAACCTTGTTCTTCTTCTTCTTCCATTTCCTCTAAAAGTTGTCTTTCATCAAGATCTAGATCTTGAACGACTCTTTCTTCCATATTTGGAATATCTGCCATACCATAAATACCAATAGTAATACAACCCAAAATACCGGAAATAAATGAGAAAACTAATGCAACGATACCCTTAGCAGTAAATCCATCAGGTAAAGGTTTAACTTGAACATTTTCACCTGCAAGGTTAAAGAAATCAACAGAATTATTTGCCGCATTACCATCATAACCACCACATGAATCACATACATCCTTCCAAGTATCAGATAACGCAGTTTCATTAGCTCTAATACCTAATGGATCTTCAATTAAAGTAACTGCTAAACCTTGTAATAAATGCCATTCAATATGACAATGGAAAAACCAAACACCTGGATTATTAGCCTTGAATCTAATAACAAAATATGATTGAGGTCTACAATATAATGTATCTCTGAATGCTGATCTTGGTCTTGGAGTATATGGAGCAGATTCATTATAAGGAACTGGCTCATCTGAATCTGTTTGATCAGGGCCACGTTCGAAAACTTGGAAAACATGACCATGTAAATGGAAAGGATGGACACCTGTATCATTATTATTTAAAACAATTTCAACAATTTCATCTTTTTGTAAAACAAGTGCATGAGTATTTGAACCATAAATTTCAGCACTTAAAGCGGTAGTATCATTTGGAGCACTTAAAACGGTACCTAAAGTTGGAATTTTTGGAGTTGTATAAGAAATATTATTGAAAAAAGCATAATTAATACCATTACCAAGATTATTCATAACAACATCAAGGACAATTTGATGATCATAACTTTCATAATCTTCATAGAAATCTTCATCGAGTGGAGTTAACCAAAAATCATCAAATGGAGTTAAATCATCAATTATATATTCATCAGGCCAAGCGCTATTATTATTATAATTAATATTATTTGTAACATTAACAAGTAAATCATCAGGAACAACATCAAGCATTGTATCATCTATTTTTTGCATAAAGGCAAAATTTTTCGAAGTATCATTCTTTGTATGAACTAAAACATCATATCTTTGAGCGACAGTAATATAAATCAAATCAGTTTCATTAGGTTCAACATAAACACCATCAATTGCAACAATTGTCATTGTATGATCTTCTAAATAAATATATTGAGATACGAAACCACCAACATTAATTAATCTAAATAAATAAGTTGTATCAGGTTCGACATTAACAGTACCATTCATATAACCATTGAAAAGCATATTTTGTGGAATTGGTTCAGCACCTGTTGGATTATAAAGGTCAAGGAAAGTTTTGGTCAAAGCTGTAATATTATCATGATACCATTCGGATAAATTAATAATAACTTCTTCTTCATATTGATCAGCATAAGGATTATCAGGATCTTGAATAATGAAAGCACCTCTCATACCATCCATATATTGACCTTTTGTGTGAGAATGATACCAAAAAGAACCAACTTGATCAGGAACTGTAAAATTGTAAATTAAAGTTTCACCAGGTGGAATTTGACATTGAGTTAAACCTGGGACACCATCGAATTGATTAGTTTCGTGTTGAAACAGACCGTGAAAATGAACTGAAGTATTTGCAGTACCTAAACCATTATATAATTCAACGATAACACGATCACCTTTATTGACTCTTAGATTAGGCCAAGGATATTCACCATTACAAGCAATAACATCATCAACTTCTGCAGTTCCGTCAGGATTTGCTGTGATGTATGTTGCATTCCATTTATAATGATGAGTTTCGGCTGATGTAAATACAGCCAATGAAATTAAGGATATTAATGTATTAACAAACTTCATTGTGTACTAAAGGCAGTATCAAAAGAAAGAAAAAGAAAAAAAGGAAAAAAAAAAAGAACTCAGTAATTTAAGATTAAAATACAATAAAAATAATAATAATAGTAATCAATTAAAGAGTAATGTAATGAAAAATAAAACGGGAATTCAAGTCTAATATATAGATAAAAAAAAACTAATATGTCAATAACGTCAAGTAATAGAAAAGAAAAAAAAGAAAGGAAAGAAAGAATAGAAAAAAAAAAAACGGAAGCAAAAAAATTGACAAAAAAAAAATTGACAAACGAAAATGCAATAATAAATAAAAGTGAAAATTAAAAAGAAAATCAATCAAATCAAATCGAATAAATTCACTATTTAAAAAGAGTATAAAGGATATAACATAACATTCAATCAATACATCAATAAATCAATCAACAAATCAATCGATCCCATCAATCACCTTTTGATAACTACAAAGCAAAAGATTTTTTTTCAAACCTTATTTTTTTTCCCTTCATTGGTGCGATATCACCGATATCTCCAAATATAGACACCACGAACACCTCTCGTTAAGAGCACATACAATGAATTCATAATTATCCGTTCAACGGCCCTCTCCCTGTTGAAACCGTTCTTTCTGGTGGTACCTGCCTTATCCTCGTATTTGCTGATATCAATATCAACTTTATCATTTTCAAAGTCAAGTTTAATACTTGGTCCAATAATTACTCCAACATAATTCAAATCAAATCCTTGGATTGTATATACACTACCAACTTCATTGATTGTATAATCACGTTCACTCCATGGGACATTATGACCAGGTGTAAATTTATCCCATCTTAATTTGAACCCACCATTACCTGTAACGTACCATTCTCTATCGGTACTAATCCTATACGGATAATCATAAGTACTTAAAATTCTACATTGACCAAATTTTTCATTTTTTTCAACGATTCTATCATACATTTCTTGACAATTATCGAAAATTTTAAATTCAAATTCATTGTTTTCATCTAATCTCTCCCTTGGAATTGGTTTAACCTTTCTTTGAAAACATAATCTTTCGATCCATTCTAAAATATCAGAATTATCTTCTTTACTATTCTTAATATTCATACGAAATTGTTGTTTTAATTCGTGTATTTTGACTTCTTTACATCCTTCATTTAAACAACTTCCTAATGAACAAATTCCTGCTTCTGCTTCTTCTTCTTCTTCATTACCTTCCTCCCAATATTGATCTGTCCTTAATGTTTGCTTATCATCATAGACAATTACAATAACTTTGCAAGTTTTCATGATTTCCTTCAAATGATTATCACCATAAAATTTCTTATATGCATTCTTACAAGTTGCTAATAAATGAGCTTCGTCAATTATAACTAAATCATTTTTATTATTTCCAATTTTGTTATTTTTCTCATATTGATTTATATAACTAGTTGGCCTTTCAATATCTTTCTTCTTTAAATATGGGAATGATGCAGAAATACGATGATATAATCTAATCATTTCTGGATGATTGACAATTAGGTAATTATTACTATCTTTTAGATCTTTATCTTTGGCATCCCTTGATAATCTTTGGATTTCATTGAATAAACTATTCAAAACGACAGATTTTCCAGTACCTGCACCACCTTTAATTACATAAACTTTTGGTTTATCTCCAATTTGATATTCTTTAATTGATTCCTTGACAAATTTGATTATATCATCCCTCAAAAACATTTGTTCATCGGATAATGTAACATTGGCCAATTTATCGATTGAATCATCATCTAATTCACAGAATCCATCCCCTTTGATTTTCTTGTTGTTGTCGTTATGTTTGTTCACCCTAACCGACTCGATCTGAATAGATCTACCACGTTTATTATTATTGGTAGCTGATTTGGATCTCGTTACAGTCATCTTACAAAAAACCCGTCTAATGATCCATAAACACACTCCCCACACATTATATCAAAGGCACATGTTGCCACCATTCCCATCCACTACCGACATTCCCTCCCTTTCTTACACATTTATACACACAAAAGCCCAAACATGAATCTCCTTAACCCCGTAGATGCAAACTCCGCGCAACAACTGTTCTGTCGTGGCCGGAAATCCGCGTAAATTTCGTGTTTTTTTGGTCTTTTTTGTCGTTTCTTTTTCTGTTTCTTTTTCGTGTCTGTTTTTTTCTCTTGTTTTCCACTGGTCTCTTTGCCTAGAGGATCAAAGCACATTCTTCCCAACAAACTCCAGATAAAGATCTGTTTGTACATTGTACCATGGATGGTTTTATACTGAGGCCAGATGGGAAGAAAATAACACCGAAATCTTACACACCTGCAGAGATTTTATTTGCATTCGACAAAAAATTAAACAAAAAAGATAAAGATAAGGACAAGGACAAGGACAAGGATAAGGATGAAGATAATAAAACTATTGTAAGTGAGAATAATTACAACTACAATAGGAATCTTTACAATCAATCAAAAGAAGCAATAAAATCAACTAAAAAACCTCAAAATAAGATAAGCCTTTCGGATCTGTTATCGGGGAACAAACCAAAATCACTCTTTGTTACACTGAAAATACCCAAAACTAAATCTTATATTGTGACTTTAAAACTGAAAAATGGCAAAAAGGATACGAACAATGACAAAATAGTAAAACCACAAGTTATAAAATCAAAAATGGCACCAAATTCAATGCCACATCCCTTTTTCAAAGAGATTTATAAACGTATGACATCCAAGTCTGAAACCTCGAGTATAGAAAAGGAAAAAGAATATAAACATATATCTAATAAATCAGATTTGAATTTGCCTAAGATGAATAAATCACATTTCAAGTTGAGGAATTTATCAGATGATGAATCTATTCAGTTGAATATTTTATCTGAAAATTGTAAAAGTTTGGACTTTTTAATTGAAAAATATCCCGTCAATTTGGATTTAAAATACAATACAATGGATTTTTTGATTTTTTATACAACTTATAGAGATAAATATGCAAATTTTAGAAAATCAGATACACAGTTTATCACTACTGTTGATTTACTTCCAGATCTTTATATGGAAACTTTGAAAAATAAATATCGTCATCTACAATTTGATGAAAGATTTAATAAATTTTTTGATTACCAATATATAAATCAATGTGCAAATAACAAAAATTCTCAATGGTGTGATCTTTATCATCCTTTAAATCATTCACAATGTTTACAGAGACAATATATTTCTGATGATGTTAGTAATTGGATAAAAATGGCATTTACTAAACTCAAAAGTGTTAATCAATTAAAAAGAAAGGAGAAATTAATGAAAAAGAAAAATTCTAATAATAATAAAGATTTAGATTCTTTTATAGTTTACAGTGATGATAACGATGAAACTGATCAAGATGAAGATTTTTCAACATTAGTACCATCATTAATTATTGAAGGACCTATAGGTTGTGGTAAAACCAATATGATTCATTCAATAGTTGATTATGAATTAGGTGGATTTGTATTTGAGCTTAATTCGAGTCAACCAAGAGCAAAAAAGGAAATTATATTTCATTTAAAACAAATTGGTACGACATCATTAATTAAAAATGCAAATTGTGATAATGATCAAACAGTCATTTTATTTGATGATGTTGATTTAATTGATGAAAATACATATGATAAAGATTTTTGGTCTGGTGTTACTGACCTTCTAAGTTATTCATATCGGCCAGTTATTTTTACAACTAGTGATATATCCAAAATTCCAAATAATATAGTAAATGAATCAACTGTTTATAAATTTAATCCAATTTTAAAGAATGAACTGTATCAATATTTAGATATGGTTGCATTGTCTAGAAAGTTAAATATAGATGAAAAGATTTTGAATAAATTTTCTGATATGGATATGAGAAAATCTTTGATGCATTTACAATTATTTTCATATTCTCTTGATATTTCAAATGTGGGTTTGACAAATGTCACGATTATGGAAGAAGAAGATTTGCTAAATAAAACTAAAATAAAATCAAATATTCAACAGTTGAAACACTTACAGTTAAAGTTAGATATAAAATATTTTAGAGATAGAATAGATACATGCAATGTATATTATGAAAGGGAAGATGATGAAATACATAATATTTATGATAATGATGATAATGATGATGATGATTATGATTATAGTGGTAATCATAACGATAATGAATCAAAGCTGGTTAAAATAGACGAGATATTTCAAAGGGACCGTATAGCATACTTGGAATTCTATTCGTCGAAATACTATTCTAATGGATCACGTTCTAAAATGTGCAGATATATGGATGGTGACGACTATAACAAAAAGAATCCAGCCAACAGCTTTGTCAGATTACCACGGGGTAAAACTGTCACCGAACTCTTTGTGTTCATACGAGAAATGGCGAAGAAAGAGTTTGTACGAAATGAACGTAACCATCCACGTCGCTTTGAAATACATCCTTCTGATGTTCTGGATGATTTATAGATAGATAGATAGATAGATAGATAGATAGATAGAGAGAGAAATAGATAAATGGATAAATGGATATCTCCTGTAATCTTCAACCAATATTTCCTAATCCGGTAATTCCAAATATTGGTGGCTTCCGCTGCCGGGGAAAAAAAGAAAAAAAGAAAAAAAGAAAAAAAAAAAATTTTTTTTGAGAATTCTGAAAAATTTTGATGACTCACGTGCTGGCTGGCTGGCTGGCTGGCTGGCTGACTCTGGCAGCGTTATCGTCCATTGAAAAACACTTCTTTGACTGCTTTACCGTCCCCAGTAGAGATCTTGAAATAGTATAACATTTGGAATCATTACCTCATATTTAATCCAAAAAAGGAATCAAAAATGTTGGCCTATGCTAGTCACTGCAGCAGATCAAACACTGCCTCTGCAACACGTTGTTTTGCGACAGCTCTTAATTTAGAAGCAATCAAATCTCCAAAGGGTTTCGAATCAAGAACTCCACCTTATGCCAAACTTTTGAAAAACTTGAACCAAGTTAAACGTGTTCTTAATGATCAGCCTTTAACTTTAGCTGAAAAGATCTTATATTCACATTTAGTTAACCCAAATGAAATTTCAAATGATATTAGGGATATCAGAGGTATTCAATATTTAAAACTTAATCCTGATAGGGTTGCAATGCAAGATGCTTCAGCTCAAATGGCTTTATTACAATTTATTACGTGTGGTATGAAATCAACTGCTGTTCCAGGTTCAATTCACTGTGATCATTTAATTGTTGGTAAAAGTGGTGCTGATGAAGATTTAGCAAGTTCTATATCCACTAATAAAGAAGTTTTCGAATTTCTTAAATCTTGTGGTGAAAAATTTGGTATTCAATTTTGGGGTCCAGGTTCTGGTATCATCCATCAAATTGTTCTTGAAAATTTTTCAGTCCCAGGTTTAATGATGTTAGGTACTGATTCACATACTCCAAATGCAGGTGGTTTGGGCGCAATTGCAATTGGTGTTGGTGGTGCTGATGCTGTCGATGCTTTAACTGGTACCCCTTGGGAATTAAAGGCTCCAAAGATTTTAGGTGTTAAATTAACAGGTCAAATGTCCGGTTGGACTTCTCCAAAGGATGTTATTACTCATTTAGCGGGTAAATTAACTGTTAGAGGTGGTACTGGTTATATTGTTGAATATTTTGGTGATGGTGTTAAAACTTTAAGTTGTACAGGTATGGCAACTATTTGTAATATGGGTGCTGAAATTGGAGCAACAACTTCAACTTTCCCAATGCAAGATGCCCACTATAAATATTTAACTTCAACTAACAGAGGCCCAATCGCTGATTTAGCTAAATCAGTTAATGAAAATTTTGGCTTCTTGAAGGCAGACGAAGGTGCACAATATGATGAAGTTATTGAAATTGATTTAAATACATTAGAACCAAGCGTAAATGGTCCTTTCACTCCTGATCTTTCAACTAAAATTTCAGATTTAAAATCAACAACTAAGCAAAATAATTGGCCTGAACAAATTTCTGCTGGTTTAATTGGATCTTGTACTAATTCTTCTTATCAAGATATGACTAGAGCTGTTTCGATTATTGAACAAGCTGAATCAGCTGGTTTAAAACCAAAGATTCCATTCTTTGTTACTCCAGGTTCTGAACAAATTAGGGCTACTATGGAAAGAGATGGTCTTATTAATGTTTTCGAAAAAAATGATGCAATTGTCCTTGCAAATGCTTGTGGTCCATGTATCGGTCAATGGGATCGTGGAACTGATGCTCCAAAAGGTGAAAATGTTATTTTCACTTCTTTCAATAGAAACTTTAAAGCTAGAAATGATGGTAATAGAAATACTATGAATTTCTTAACTTCACCTGATATTGTCACTGCAATGATCTATTCAGGTGAAATGGGATTTAATCCATTAAAAGATTCAATTAAATTATCAAACGGTGATGAATTTAAATTTAACCCTCCAAATGGTGAAGATTTACCATCTAACGGTTTCATCAAAGGTAGGGAAGAATTTTATCCTGAACTAGAACCTCAACCAAAACCAGAAGTAGAAATAAATGTTAGTAGTGAATCCGATCGTTTAGAACTTTTAGAACCTTTTAAACCATGGAATGGTGAAGAGTTAGAAACAACTATTATTTTAAAGGTTGAAGGTAAGTGTACTACTGATCATATTTCCGCTGCAGGTGCTTGGTTAAAATACAAAGGTCATTTATCAAATATTTCAAATAATACCTTAATTGGTGCTGTTAACAAGGAAACTGGTGAAGTTAATACAGCATATGATTTAGATGGTGGCAAATTTTCTATTCCAGATTTGATGATGAAATGGAAAGAAGAACAAAGACCATGGATTGTTGTTGCAGAACATAATTATGGTGAAGGTTCAGCTAGAGAACATGCTGCTTTACAACCAAGATTCCTTGGTGGTCAAATTATCTTAACTAAATCCTTTGCACGTATTCATGAAACTAATTTAAAGAAACAAGGTATGTTACCGTTAACTTTTGCAAATGAAGCAGATTATGACAAGTTAAGTTCCGGTGATGTTATGAAGACTTTGAACTTGAAAGAAATGGTTGAAAAGAATGGTGATAATGGTGGTATTATCAAGATGCAAGTCACTAAGAAGAATGGCGAACAATTCGTCATTGATTGTAAACACACAATGTCTCTTGACCAGGTTCAATTCTTCAAAGCTGGATCTGCGATCAACTTCATTGGCCAATCTAAAAAATGATTTTAGAACTTTTTAATTCATTCATTCTTTATTATTCTTTGTACATATACTATAAGATTTTGAAAAATATAATATAATTCTTATTATTAGTTATTATTGTTATTATAAAAAGCATTGAAAAAGTAAATGTAAAAAAAAAAATACATATATATATATATATATAAATAGATGAATTAGGGAAATTTTGTTTCAAGCATCGACTTCACGAGGATGAATCGCACAACTTAGCTTCCAACTTCTATCATCATCTCTAGAATTAGTTTGCTTCACCTTCCAAATTTCTAACAAGATTAATTCCTGTAAGATGGGAACACCCGCAATATCAAACATATCAGAAAATGAAATCTCATTTGAGGAATTTAGCTGATTTTTCAAATTCTTTATAGTTTCAGATCTAACAATTCCGGTATTCTTGTTATTATAAAGTTTGCCCAATTCTCCAACATCCATATATGATATTTGTAGAGTTTGAATATCTGATATTATTTCTGTAATTTTTGAGTATTTATCGATATTAATTAATTTTTCGTCTAGAAATGATTTGGTGTTGGTTCTATAGTTTGGATTACCATCAACGACAAAAGTTAAGTCTTGTAAGAATAATGAAAGATATGGAACAGTTGGTATATCTACATTTTCCTGTGAGTTTGTCGATAGGAAATCTCTCAATCTTTCTCTGTAAGTATGATAGTTTTTACTTGGATGAATGATTGAAGCTAAATAATGGAATAACTCTTTATACTTTTCCGATAAATCATCCCATATCTTTGTGATTCTAGTTATTAGGAAGCTTTGTAGGGATGTCATAATAGACGCCAATGAATTAAAATTCCTCAAATATAAGCATGAAATGGCAATTTTTAACCAGCACTTAAACGCGTGAATTCTCTGTCTAATCTGCAAATTAGGTCTGAGAATACTCTCAATGACATAATCACTTAGTAAATTAGTGAAAAGAATTGATTTTTGAATATTAGGAGATAAATTAAGATGTAACTTCTTGGTTGTAAAATTTTGGTTCAGTAATTCACTTACTTGAATTGAAGAAAACATTTTACTTTCAATTAAAGTAAGTTGTTTTGCAATCTCCAATCCATTAAAGTTTAGCACTGTTAAATCATCATTCAAAATCTTCCAACTTTCTTTTGATGCATTCCACCAAGCTTCGATCAAAGTTTTTGTATCCAGTGGTTCAAAATGATTTTCTTTATACTCCTTATACCAATGGGTACCCAACATTCTACGATATGAGATGATGACAGTTTTAATGGTAGATATTTGCTGTTTAGTCAATAAAACGGAATTAGAATTAGAGTTCTTAAGTTCAAGATCTAGGCTTAAATTTAGCGATGCACGCAAGGAATTGGGGTTTGTATTAGTTTCAACCTTTTCAAGTTCATATGATTCAATGTCACTCAAAAATGCATTGTAAGCTTCAATTTCTCCCAATAATCCATTCGTATCGATTCCCAGAGATAATCGTGACAAAGTCTTTTTATGTAATTTAGATGAGATTTTCCTTGGCAATAACTGCTTTGTGTTGGAGATATTATTAGTATAATTCAGATTATCGTTAACATTTTCAATCGGTGGATGACCAATTAGTTTGGATGCTGTGACAAGCAATTGGTAACTTTCCACTGGTAAAAAGTTTTTCATTCCTTCATTAAAAAAGTTCATCAATGGAGCTAATAAAACATAATCAACCTTAGAATTCCAATAACTTTCAAGCCAAAATTGAAATGCCTTCACCACTAATTTCCTTCTGCTTCTAATCTTTGATTCAATGGATGAATCAGAAGGTTTGATACTTTTTTTATTTTTGAACACATCATTGACGTCAAATCTTCTGATCAATGCATCTAGTAACTGTGCGCTATCGGCAAAAATTCTGAATGTTAAAAAGAATGTTGAAATAAAAAAATAAGAAGGTGGATTAATTTCATCAGTAAGTAAATAAATTAAGGCTCTAAATGATGCGCCAATAATTTTATTATCTTTTTGACTTCTTATAATTTCATCTTCGGGGTTAAAATCATAATCTGACAGATCATCATTATCTGAGGTGTGGCCAAATTCATTCTGATTCATGAATGGAGAGGTTAAATTACTCTCTGATTCAAGATGTGATAAGAAATCCAAACCACTTGAGCTTAGTTGAACAGCAGTAGAATTACCAACTTTGAAAATGGAATATCTTTGAGACGCTCTATTTGGAGTTTCATTTTTAGAACCAATCTTTTGTGGTTGCATGGACATTTTCTTATACGTGTTTACTTGTTTTTGAATGGTAGCATCACGTGCCAATGCACTTGTGCACTGCTTAATAAACTGATCTGGTGTAACATTCATCCTCAAATAATTTGGATATTTTCTATTGCTAGGTAAAACCATAGTATCGGTAAAATTAACCATATTTCTCAAAACGCCATATGCTTTGGAAGAAAGTTCTATCATTTTACAAGAGCATACAACAACAGCACCACCTTCATAAGAATAAAAATACAAATTATTTTGTGGTTTGTTCATATTTGGATGTGTTTTGACACTACCTTTTCTGTTAAATAAATGTTTCTTGGAAGAGTCGTTCAAGATTCTAATATAGGTGTTTAGTTCTTCTACCAATTGTCTAAGTTTTTCTGTAGTAACATCGAGTGCACTTAGCTGAGTCTTAACATTAAATCCTGAGTTCAAGTTACCATATTTTGTAAAGTTTGTGGCCATGTTTTTACCGCATTCTTTTTCATTTATTGTGCTTTTCAAAAGTTTAATGATGAAAAAGTATTCGTTAACTAAAAGATTTATATGTCCAATCACTACTCCCATTGTGGAGAAACTGTTGGGGTTATGTTCAACTAAATCAATTCTACCAGCAATAAGGCATAAATAAGTCAATAATTGATTATATACCTCGTTAATTCTATAATAGGCGATAGGTGGTTTATCGAGATAAATTATATCCAAATTGACCGACTCCAATGAATTCAATGCCAATGTAGCGTTTTCACCTTCTAGTGTGGATGAGTTGCTCATATTTTGATTATTAAGTAATTCTTCCATAATTCTATCCTGTTCTAATCCCCATATATCTAAAAATGTTATAGCCTTTTGTAATAAATGAAACGTTAATAATTGTAAATATTCAATCTTTGAAGTGGCGATTGTGCCCATATAATCTTTTGCCTTGGCAATTAAATCTGCCCATCCACGTAACAGTTTCTTTCTCATTTTTCTGATAACGGGTTTATTTTGTACAACGGAATTTGATCTTGAAATACTATTTGTATCAACTAATAATTTCCTTAAACCATCTGTAATTCCGTTGAAACATTCAACGTCAAAAGTATATCCACGTAATTCACCATCAATGTAAACAGGTTTGGACTGTGGATTCAACAAAAAGGTACCGGCGTGTTTTAATAATAACTTCATTGGGCTCCTTGTTTCAGTAAGCTCTTTTGGTTTCATATTTTTCAAATCTTTTCCCTCATATCCGGTTATAGTTGATCTAAAATAATTCATTGGTACCCAACCCCTTTTTAACGAGGATAACAAGGTCACTTCACCCCAACCGGAATCATCCAAATTATATGTAAAAGCAATTTCATCCTGATCAAATGAAAGACAAATTGAAGAATCGTTCTCAGATTCCAAAGTTTCCGAACTAAATGCGTATATTGCAGTAACAAAAAGAGCAGAAGCATCTTCTTCTTGTTCTTCCTTTGCTTCTGTTGAAAATTGTGTACCTGCATGAGAAGATGTGAATGACAATTCAGACGTGGAATTTCTAGAGTTCCTTAAAATTGACGATCCTTCCAATAAATCATGGACTTTATTCTGGGATTTCAGAGTCGATAGAGTTGCATTTTGGTCTGCCAATATCCCGGTTTTTGAATCGTAATGATTTTGATAAATGGATTGGTCGAGAACAGATACTCTCACTTTATTCAATTTACTCTCAGATTTATCTTCCTTTCCAGTAATTAATTCTTTTGTTTTTTCTCTATAAGCATCCCCAGAAGTGATTGTGTCTAAATTTGTAGGAGAGCTTGATACAAAATCCAAAGGTTCATTTTCAGAAACTGACTGATATTGATTGATGTAAGCTGTTTTTCTAGGAAATACGTTCGAATGTGATGGGACCTTTAGATTGCCTCTTTTGGAATTTGATAGAGAAAGTTGATTATTTTTCTGAGCATCATCTAAGTTGTTATCTTTATCTTCCAATATAGACAAGGGTTGACTTAAATGTTTGTGTAGTTTGGGTCTAAAGGATGAAATCCTAAAACTTTTCAATCCATCGTTAGGACCGATAGATTTATGGCCCGGAATTTCTGAATAAATACTTGATGTTGTACTATGAATTCTGCCCGCATCATTTACAGTCAATTTGTTATTTATTGAAAAATTTTTATTTGGAATATCTGAATAAACGCTTGAAGTCGTACTCTTAATTCTTGTGTAATCTTGAGATGGTTTGTCGTCATTATCATAATCAAAAATTTCATTTATTACTTGTGAAGATAACTTAAGATCAGTAGCATCAATTGATCGATTAGGTTCCATTGGAGTTTTATTGCCATTAGAAAAAAATTCATTCTGTGGAACAATTGGTGTTAGGCTATCATCATCGAAATTGTAATCATTTTTCGAGTTATTTTCCAAAATCATATTTCCCAAATCTTGAGTCGGTACAGAAGTATTTAAAAAGGAAGAAGTATTATTTGTATAATCACTATCGTTCATCCGAAGACTTAAATTATTTAAAGGTATCATGCCATCAGAGTTGGGTTGGAAACTTAAACTTTTAGTCGGAGAAACAGTTGATGATGAATTGATACCTATACTTTGCAAATCTGAGTAGTTAGAATTAACATTATCTTCAATAAAATAATCTGCAGAATCTGATTTGGAAAGATTATTTTCCAAGACACCTTGAATATTGTTGAGCTCACCATAAGATATATTGCCTTCGTTTCCATTTTGATAATTTTCAAATTGAGCATTAGCATAACCTTCTATATCGTTATGGTTTTTTAAGGAACTAGTTTCAGATTCTATAACACCTGAATCTATAAAATCGCCAAAATCGTGTTGTTTTAATTTAATATTCGTGTTATCAGTAAACGTCCATGCACCAGGCATAGGAGACATTTGAGAGGAGAGATATGAGAAATCCGCTTTAGAAACTTTTTCTGTATTCTCATTATGTTCTATTGAATCATTTATTATGTGGTCATCATTGTTTCCAAAATGTAAAGGGGATGTAGATTCGGATTCTGGTGAAAGATTATTGTGTAATACAAGGACCGACGCTTCTGTTGGGAAATTTGGAAAAAAAAAAAATAATAGTAAGTAAAGAAAAGGGATGTTAGTATTCATGTTGTCTTCTGAAATGAAAATCAAAAGGAAAATTAAAAAAGCAATAGATAATATATACATATCTCTATCTGTGTACATACCGTCCTTTTTAGGGCTCAATTCAAAATCAAAATCGTCATGGTTATTGGTATCATCAGGGGTATTCCTATTGATCAAATTACTTCCTCCTAGTGAGGTTTCAAACATCTTCAGCTGATAATTCTTCAATGCTATATTTGTGTGAACTGGTTAATATAAGAAACTATAATAAGCTTGCTATCTCTACAATCATGTCGACGAGAAAAAAAAATACATACACGAAAAAA
This sequence comes from Pichia sporocuriosa, assembly GCA_030574275.1. Classification (NCBI taxonomy): domain Eukaryota; kingdom Fungi; phylum Ascomycota; class Pichiomycetes; order Pichiales; family Pichiaceae; genus Pichia; species Pichia sporocuriosa. The sequence continues at coordinate 18,014 of JAJMES010000325.1, forward strand.
AAAAAAAAGGGGAAAAAAAAAAAAAAAAAAAAAAAAAAAAAAAAAAAAAAACGCCAAATTTTTTGAAAAACGCGTTACAAAAGACATGAACATCTAGAGAGGAAATTAGAGGTAATACACAAAGAATTTATGAATACTCTTCAACAAGCTTTACAACATCAGCACTCAATTTCAAACATTCTTCTTCGGTTGCTGCTTCAGCGTAAACACGTACTGCATCTTCGGTACCACTAGGTCTAACGAAGGATCTACCCAGTCTTACTTGAGACACCAACTTATCAATTTTATCTTGCACTGGCGGTTCCACTAATCTTCTTTCTGCGTCAGTAGTAACAAATAAATTTCTATCCTTTACGATTACCTTAGCCAGTTTATTTGGTAAATCATTATAAGTTTGTGACCATTTATGATTATCAATTTTTAAAATAGCCATCGAAGTAATCACAGCTAATAAATCACTTAGTGCGTCACCAACTGTTTGATTGATTAAATCTTTCAGTAATAACAAAGTCTTAGCTGAGCTGTATTCATCCTTTAATTTTTTTAATTCAGTTGTAAATTTTTCAGAAAATAATACAGTTCCATGACCATTTGCTTCAAAATAAATACCTATATCAAATTTTAAAGCTTCATGATGTAAATGCTTCACACCTGTTTTAGCACAGATTGAAGGTAATTTTAAATCATTGATAACATAACTGGTCGATGCACCATTAGCATAAGCAGTTTGTATTATACCTATAGATAAATCTGTGTTTGGTAATTCATTAATTAATTTTGAAATTAATCTTGATAACAAAATTGCAATTTTATCACCATCCAACAAAACAAATTTACTATTTAAATTATCATAAAAATAACACATCAATCTATCGGCATCACCATCAAAAGATGCGCACAAAGTGTTCTCTTTTGAAGCTAAATCAAAATCAATTCCATTTGGTAATGTTTGATTGGTTTTAACAAAGTCAGCACCACACTTAACATTTAAAGATAATGGATCATCAGTATTTGAATTGACAATTTTGAATTTTGAATTCAATTGTGGACAATTTTGCAAAAATTCTACAATTTTAATTGCACCAACTCCATTAGCTGAATCAACTATTAAATTTGTCAATGAAGAAATTGGAATTTCATTCAATTTCAATATTTCCAACAGGGAGTTTGATAATTTATTATAATAACCTAATTCTGAAATAGCACCAAATTCTGAATCATTTGAAGAACGAGTTAAATAATGTAATTGTGGTGTTGTTAACTCATTAAAATTCTTATATTTAACATATTTTTCTGATAAGGAATTGAAAAGATCAATACAAATATTAATTAATTTTGGCCCACTTTCTCTTGTATCTCTTGCAATTATAATATTAGCGGGCTTTTCTGAAGATTGATATTTCATCCATAATGGTTCAAGTATACTTTGAAAAGCATCAAAAGTTGCACAATTTGCTAAATCGGTTGCTAAAGGTTCCCATTCCTGCGGTAACATATCACCCATTGGATCAATAATTTTAACACCATTATCTTGAGGTGGATTATGAGAAGCTGTTATCATAATTCCAATGGTTGATGGTAATGAAGAGCTGGTTGAACAAGAAAATGAACGAACAATTGCAAGACAACAAACTGAAACCATAATTGAATCAAGCTTGGAAGCATTCATTCTAAAACCTGCCGTACCATATGCAAAATTTGGATTTGAAGGTGGTTGATATTTATCAAAAATTGATTGTAATACGTCTGATGGGAATTCCATTGTTGTTAATTGATTAGATATGAGCATGACAGATGGTGTATATGAGCACAATAGAAAAGGGGTTATCCAAGAATGGATTTTTAAACTATTGGATGTCGAATGGAATGGACAAATATTCTGTTGAGGATTATGTAATAATGCTCACGTGGTATTTCTGACCTCCATTTAAATCGGTGTTATTCTGTTAAATGTGTGATGATTATCACTTGACAGTTTCAGGTGGTTATTAAGCATGTATATATATAATGATGAAGGATATTTTAATAATGTAAATGCAAATTTAATCAAAAAGGGATAAATAATCCTGGATTCGAAAATTAGAATTATATGTGTTGCAATAATAGCAAATTAAAACATCTTTAATGTCCATTGCCATGGAAATTGATATATAATTTGTCAATGTTAATTTAGTGAAGAAAAATAAAAATAGAGGTAAAAGTTTAATACAAGATATTCAATAATTCAATGATTGATTATTTCATTGTAATTCAGTTTTTTCTTTTTGGAATTTCTATTTGAGGTTTTATTGATCACTTTTCTTTTTTTTTCCATCATTCTATAATAGCTCTATTTAATGTGTAAAATAACCATATTCTGCTAAAATTGATAGTTGTATTCTCCCCAAATAATTTCACATTGATTCATGGTAAATTTTTGAAACTGCACACACTACAGAAAAATATGTTGTGGTGTGCGTCTCAGCAATCACGGACCAAATGATGACTATATATAACATAGGGACTTGTAATGCAATACCAAAGATAATTAAACATATTTGTAATAAAGGTATCAGAATTTATAAAATAATGGCGCCAGCCCTACCAGTTTATACAAGAGAAGAAATTGAAAGGAAATTCCCAGAAAAATTTAAGAGTGGGAATAATGAAGATATACCAGATAATTGCAGCCTCTATGAATTAATACAACATCAGTGTACATATGATGGTAATAAAGTTTATTGTTTACCATTCAAAAGAGTTTTTCTACGATGTTTAGAAAATAAAGGCAAAGAAGTTATTGGTTATAAACTAACGCCATCGCATGGAAATATTAAAAATATTCATAATAAATTAAAAATAAAGGATAAATTTTATAGAGATATTGAAATTACAAATAAGAAAAATAATCTTTATTTGTATAATAAAGAAGATGATAAGATTGATAAAGATATTGAACAATTTTTAAATGCGGATACGATATTAAAGGATAAAATGATGGAGTATTATAAAAATTACAAATAATATGTAAATAAGAATATAAAATATGATATAGATAATTAATTTAAAAAGTTTCACCTTCTTTTGGTTGAGGTAATTTTTTATTTTGTGGATCTGCCATCAATTTACGTAAATCTAATAGTAATATTTCAATAGAATAAGATCTTGACCATTTTGATAAAGTTTTGAATTGACTAGGTATAACATCACCGTTTGATTTATCAACACAAGGTAAATTAATTTTTGAAATAAATTTGACAGATGGTGGAATATCAGGGTAATTTTCACCACAAGTTATCCTCAATGAATATATTCTATTTTCATGATTTGAATTTGGTGGGCCCAAAATCGTTGCATTCCAATTTGTCATTGAAATATCATTTTGATCAGCAAGGCCATAAGAGCAGGAATCTGGACCTAAACCTTTTTCACCTTTTTCAAGTTCTTCCAGTAGTTTAAAATTACGAGGAACAGTAGCCATTGTTTTATTGTTGTTGTGGTTGTCTTAGTTTATGATCATATTCAGGCATTGATATGACATAAAAGCTCTTCAAAATTAGGAAATGATAAATATACTCCACTAACAACAAATTCTTTGTCGTTCTGGTGTACAGATGAATTGTTATTACGTAAACTTGTCGGGCGATCGACGTTTGGGAATAATTCAAAGTAAATACAAAATCATTTTTCTTATTTTAAATTTTAATCGTTAGGTTAAGTTAAGTCAAGTTAATGGTGTATTCCGTACTTATCTTTTATACATCAAGCATTATTTATGCTATTCCGATATAGACAGATAAATAGACTATATCAAAAAATTACAGATAATGTAAACAAAAACATAAACTGTAGAAAAAAAAAAAATGAAAAAAAAATGAAAAAAAAAATTTCGGTTTTTTTCCTTCCTCGGTGCCGAGATGTTTTTACCACTCAAATCGAAAAAATATCCGCCTCACCGTCTTTACTGAGGGAAAAAGTCTTGATTTCTATACTATCAGAAAAAAATAGTGCATGACCAAAACCTATTTCCCGCAATTTGTGTTGTGTCCTTGTTTTTAATTCGTTGATTGATCTTCTTCTCCATTTATATAATCTTTCCTTCTTCTCAAAATGTTTGCTTTCCTTTCCTTTCTCTTCCTTTGTTTTTTTTTTTTTTGGAAATTTATTTCATATCATTTTATTTTATTTTATTTTTGTTTCAATCTGAATAAATAATATTATTAATTTATATTATCTAATACAAAAAATGTCACTTAGAAACTTTGTTAGATCTGCTACAAGAGCTTATTCAACAGCTGAACCAACTTTAAAGGAAAGATTTGCTGAATTACTTCCAGGCTGGCAAGCAGAAGTTAAAGAATTAAAGGCTAAACATGGTAAAACCGTTATTGGTGAAGTTTTACTTGAACAAGCTTATGGTGGTATGAGAGGTATTAAAGGTTTAGTTTGGGAAGGTTCAGTTCTTGATCCAGTTGAAGGTATCAGATTTAGAGGTATGACCATTCCTGAAATTCAAAAAGCTTTACCAAAGGCTGAAGGTTCATCTGAACCTTTACCAGAAGCTCTTTTCTGGTTATTATTAACTGGTGAAGTCCCATCAGTTAATCAAACCAAAGCTTTCTCTGCTGAATTAGCTTCAAGATCAGCTTTACCAAAGCATGTTGTTGACATTTTAGATGCATGTCCAACTGATTTACATCCAATGGCTCAATTCTGTATTGCAATTAATGCTTTAGAATCTGAATCAAAATTTGCAAAGGCTTATGCTGAAGGTGTTAACAAGAAAGAATACTGGAAATACACTTATGAAGATTCAATTGATTTATTAGCAAAATTACCAAATGTTGCTGCTAAAATTTACAGAAATGTTTTCAAGGATGGTAAAGTTGCTCCAGTTGATGCTTCATTAGATTATTCTCATAACTTTGCAAATATGCTTGGTTTCGGTGAAAACAAGGAATTTGTTGAATTAATGAGATTATACCTTTCAATTCACTCTGATCATGAAGGTGGTAATGTTTCTGCTCACACAACCCATTTAGTCGGTTCTGCTTTATCTTCCCCATACCTTTCACTTGCTGCTGGTATGGATGGTTTAGCTGGTCCATTACATGGTAGAGCTAACCAAGAAGTTTTAGAATGGTTAGTTGCAATGAAGAATGAATTAGGTGATGATATTTTCAATAAGGAAAAGATTGAAGAATACTTATGGAAAACTTTAAATTCTGGTAGAGTTGTTCCAGGTTACGGTCATGCTGTTTTAAGAAAGACTGATCCAAGATATACCGCTCAAAGAGAATTCGCTCTCAAACACATGCCAGATTACGATATGTTTAAATTAGTTTCCAACATTTACGAAGTTGCTCCAAAGGTTTTAGCTGAACAAGGTAAGACTAAGAACCCATGGCCAAATGTTGATTCCCATTCTGGTATCTTATTACAATATTATGGTTTAACTCAACAATCTTACTACACTGTTTTATTCGGTGTTGCAAGAGCTTTCGGTGTTTTACCACAATTAATTGTTGACAGAGGTATTGGTATGGCAATCGAAAGACCAAAGTCTTTCTCTACCAAGAAATACAAGGAATTGGTTGAAAAGATCAATAAGGCTTGAAGTCTTCAAATAAATGAACCTAGATTACCTTTATATATTTTAGTTTAGTTTAGTTTAGTCATTACTTATTTATTCTATTATTTATTTATTCTATTATTTATTATCCTATTAATTCACTTGTTTATTGTCAATATACTGGTAGAATTTCACCTAGAGTGCAGACCATAAACGATAAGGATTACCAGGATAGAAAAAACAAATTAATACACATGCAGGAGTCGGATCTAAAACTCCTTCTCAACGTAATCATCAATTGGGGTATTTGTATTACGCAAACAGTATTAGATAAAGATTGGTCATAGAAAATAGGAATATAACCAAAGACTAGAATCAACTCATTAAAAAAAATGACTTTAATTTGCTTATGATCTTTTCAAAAAAAAAAAAAAGAATCAATGTTTCTTCCATAACTTCAAATTAAAAATTTTGACCAAGATTTTCGGTCCCGATATTGTTCTACTCTTTAATCAATCAATTCTTTAAAACTAATATAGCAGCTTTTCAAAAAAAAATAAAAACTAATGCGAGCTATGTGGATCGAACACATGGCCTCCAGATCTTCAGTCTGGCGCTCTCCCACTGAGCTAAGCCCGCTGTTAGAAAGGGTGCATAAGACAGGATTCGAACCTGCGCACTGTTACCAGTAACAGAACTTGAGTCTGTCGCCTTAGACCGCTCGGCCACTTATGCTGTTATACGTTTGTTTAAAACATTTTAATTTAAATGCTGTGCTAAACACACAAAGAAACTTACATTTCATTGAAATACTCCC
>JAJMES010000326.1:6022-24155 GCA_030574275.1 Pichia sporocuriosa
TTTTCAAAAAAAAAAAAAAAGAAAAAAAAAAAGAAAAAAAAAAAATCCTATTTGTAGTCATGTATAGATATCACTGATATATTTGACTCCTTCACTACTCAAAGATCATATTGACACATGAATATTGTGAGTTTTGTCATACTATGCGCTACTACATTGCACTACACTGCCACGAATTTTTATTCGAAAAATGACAGAACTCTAAAAGACATTTATATTGGGATGTGATCTATTAATCCTTCATATACTGTATATACATATGTATACTTATACACCCATAACTATGTATAGAATTTTTACGAGAAAAATAAATACAATTACCAACGGTGCTAAATACACTCTACCATTTAAGAAATATGTTACAGATTTAAATGGGAAACCGAAGTCATATTTTCATGATATACCATTAAATTTTAATAAGACTGATGGCACCGTTACAATGGTTGTAGAAATCCCAAGGTATGAACAGGGCAAATTTGAGATTTCTAAAGATATCCCATTGAATCCAATAGTTCAAGATACAAAAAAGGGTAAATTAAGATTTATTAATAATATTTATCCATTTCATGGATATCCATGTAATTATGGTGCAGTACCACAGACATGGGAAGATCCAACTGTTAAAGTTGAAATTAATGGTGATAAATATTATGGTGACAATGATCCATTAGATATATGTGAAATTGGATCAACTACAACAAGTGAGATTGGTACAATTAAAACTGTTAAAATTTTAGGTTGTTTAGCAATGATTGATGATGGTGAAATGGACTGGAAATTAATTTGTATTGATGTCAATGATAAATTTGCCAACGAAATTAATGATATTGAAGATATTAATGTTAAAATGCCACTGTTATTGGAAAATTTACGTAAATGGTTTAAAAATTATAAACTTCCAATGAATAAACCTGAAAATATGTTTGCATTTGATGGTGAATGGTTGAATAAATCCAAAGCTGTTGAAATTATTGGAGAATGTCATGAAAGATGGGAATCGTTAGTTCTGAAAGAAAATTACGACATTGAAAAATTCCCTGCAGTTGCCAATAGTACACTCGATGCAACACCTGATTATAATACTGTTGGAAAGGTGGATGTTATTGAACAACAACAACAACAACAACGACCAGAAGAAGAAGAAGAAGAAGAAGAAGAAGATAATAAAGAATATCCTGAAGTGCCAGCCGAATCACGTGCTATTTACTATTATAAAGACTGATTATGTAAACAGTAATTTACATCTGTACACCGACTGTTTTTTTTTTTTTTTATTTTTCTTTTTTTTTTTTTGTAATTCTTCAAAAACGAAAATAATTGTAGTTGTTGTGAAGGCATTTTATTGAAAGTTTATATACCCTTCAATAATTGGATGATTAATTGATTAACTTGTTGATTCATATATACAGGTGAATATGTCATTGGATTCAAAAGCTTTGATATCGTCTTTTTCTGATGATCTGACATTTGGAAGTGCCTGTGAAATTTTAGATTCAATAGATTCAATCACTATTGAACAATTGGATAAGTTATTTCAATCTAATAATACCTTGTTCGAATCAGGAAACGTCCCCTTCTTTAGGAAAAATAAAGAAACTACCGATGAAAATCATGTTTCAGGTGAATATTCAGATTATGTCAATTTTATATCCGATAAACTGGATTTAGATTCTAATGAAATTTTAAAATTGATAAATTTATTTGCTAGAAGAATTAAAAATTGTTCCAAGAATTCAAATTCAGAATTAAAATTTATAATTGAAAATTCAGAATCTTCATGGTCAAATCCAAAAGATGATTTATTGGTTTATTTTGTATCGTCAATTTTAAAAGAGCAATTGATGTTTTTCAAACTATCATTAAAAATTCTAAAATATACTGGTGAAATCAAGCAAATCGTCACTATTAAAGATAAAATTATTAAAAATGGTTTTAATATAATTGAAAATTTAATTTCATCAATTGATCTCATTAATAAATTACAAAATAAATTAATACCTGATTTAACAACAGTTGATAAATTAATTTTAACTAACTTGACAAATTTATTATTAGAAATTTTAAATTATTTCATTCATCTTATACTTAAATCTGAGAAAGGTTTTATGAATATTTCTGTTGGTAATTGGTTTAAATTAATGGAAAATACTAATTTTTTGATATCATTGAAAAATTTATCAACAATTTCAGCAGGTGAGACAATTTCAACAATTGAAAGTTTTTTAACTTTGATTTCCTTGTTATTTTTAGATTTAGATTTTAATCTAGGCTCTTTGGTTGATAAATCTTCGTTCATTAGTGATCCATCAAACCTTAATAATATTACAAATAATTTATTGAATTCTAACACAAACCCAATAATCTTATATGCTTGGTCTATTATTTTACATAGACAGGATATCATTTTAAAATCAACTAATGATAATGATAAAGATAAAATTGTTTTTTTAAAATCTTTATCGAATGGAGTATTAAAAAATTTGGAAATTATTTACTTATCTTTTGCAAATGAAGCATTAAAATTAAATGTTTGTAAACATTTAATTGATTGCAATAACTTGATATCTTTTGATCCAATTTATCCAAGTATCCTAGGTTCTTTTGTTATTAATTTTATTCCTTACATTGAACAAAATGATGAAATTATAAATGCTATATCAACAATTTTGAAAAATTCTTCAAATAGAATAATTGAATCTTTTTTTAATAATCCTTCAACTATTGAATTATTAATTTTATTAAAAGCCAAAATACCTTTGACTCTTAATCCATTTTTACAGTTAATTTCAATTAATTCAAATTTATCAATTGAAGAATTAAATTTATTACCAACTTACTCAACTTTAATTAATTCATCTGAATTCTTTAATAAATATTCAATTGACGATCAACAACCCGAACTAGTTAAATTAATTTCGGATATTAATATCAAATTACCATTTGATAAAAATAATGAATTATCTTTATTAATGAAAAAAGATACGAAAGCACAAATTTTATCAAATTTGAAATCAACAAATGAATCACTTATAATGTTTTTATATGAATTTAATGGTTGGTCTTTATTGGGCAAAATTTTACAAAATTTATCGATTAAATTATCGATTGATGAAATTGAAAGAAATAATTCAAGAAATATTATTTTAAACTGTTTAAATAAAATATTTTTAGATTTAGATGAAAAATCAATTGAAAAAATTTTTATTTCAATTAACGAATTTATTGAAGATCAAGATTTAATTGATATTATTTTTAGAATTTTTGATCAATCATTACTTACAAAAGACTCAGATTTATTATCAAATTGCATTTCATTTTTTGATATAATTTCTTCAAAAGCTTATTCTTATAGGATTTGGTCTTATCTTTATAAATCAAATTTATTCAACTTTAATTTAAATGGTGGCTTAGTCTTTGATATTTTAAACAAAGTTGAAATTACTAATGGTTCTTATAAATTTATTATTTCATTATTAAAATTGGGTTCAACATTATTAGAATCTTCATTAAATCTAAATGATAAAATTAACGTTAAATTAAAATCTAAAATTATTGAAAACTTTACAATTTTATCAATTCAAATTTTTGAAAATTTTTCAATGTGGAAATACGAAAATAGTTACGAAAAATCTGAAATTGGATTTTTAATTGTTAATTTTTTCAATAAAATTATTGAACTTGAAATCAATTTAATAAATGAAAATGATATTATGATTTGTCAAGTTTTCAAAGATAGTTTTAGAAAAATTATTGATTCCTTTTTAATTTCTGATATTGAAGATTTAAGGTCCGTTCAACCTTTATTATTAATAATCGAGCAGTTATCAAATCCTTTAATTAACTTATTCTCCAATGATGACAATAACAATAATTCTGGATTGATTTATAAAAAGTGGATTAACGAATCTTTTAAATTTTCTATTCAATTAATTAATTTACGTTCAATTGTTAAACCAAATTTACCATCAGTTTTTGAAATTAATTTATATTCAAATTTGTCAAATTTAATCAATGCATATCTTTTTAATGAAAATTTAAGGATTCAAATTATTGATTTATTAACACAATTAGTTAAGGCAAATTGGAACGAAAAACCACCTTCAATGTTGACTCACATGAGTTTTACTCATCAATCCATTTTGTTGAATTGTTTATATGAAGACATTTCAAATTTAAATTCAAATTCTAAATTAAAAATCTCATCATTTAAATTCATTTCTTCAGTTATGGAAAATAATCAAAAAGGGTTATCGTTATATTTGATAACTGGTAAAAATGTCCCAAATTCTGATTTAAAACTTTTATTAGGTGATTTGTCTTTATTAAATTTATTAAAATCTTGTATTTTAAAAATTAATAATTATTCATCTGCATATACGTATTTCTTATTACATTCAATGTCATTATGTATAAGTAATTGGTCAAGGCCATGTTCTGATAATGAAGACATTGAATTCATTGAAAGATTAATTGATATTATAACTCAGGAAAATAAAGAAAATGGATTCAATATTTGGAGGACCGAAATTATTTCGAAAGCAATTGAATTAGTCTCCTTGTATTTGTTTGTATCACATGGCAAAAATGAGAAATGTGAAGATAAAATTTTCAATTTATTGAATTCTGAGAAATTTATTAATTCATTAGATTTGAAATTTAAAATTAATCAAAGAGATGATCAATTTTTGAAAATGACAGAAAATAAATTTGATAAAATTTGCGAAAATAGATTTAAATTAAACCAATTTTTAGTTCCTAATAATGATTCTAATAATAATTTTGTAAAATCAAATTATAATCTACAATTATTAGAAAAGGTACTCAATTTAAATAAGGAAGAATGGCAATCATTTTTGTTAGATTTAGATAAGATCAGTAATGAATATCAAGTAATTGATTCACAAATTAATTTAGCAAAAGCTTATGGTGGTTTAGTAACTTGTTATTTTAATATTAATTCAAAAAAAATAAATCCTAATTATATCTCATTTGCTTCATCTCTTTTGAAAATTAATTATGAAGAAGGTATTCCCTTAGAGATATATGATCAAATCTACAAAGGAAGGATTGAATTGGCATTTTTAATTGTATTTACTATTTCAAAATCAAGAGGAAAAGTAGAAGATTTAACATTAACAACAATAATTATTTCGACTTTAAAATTATTAGAATCAAGAGAGGTTAACTTGATTAACGGTTTAACAAACTTAAAAATTGAATATTATAAACCACTTTTAAGAATATTATTAATTTCAATTTCTTTGATTAAAACTCCAGATTTTGTTTCGGAATATTCTTCAACTTTAAATGATGTGTTTAAAAATATTATATGTAAATCAATTACTATATTATTTAGTAGTATCAGAAATTATACATTATCAATTCCAAATAATGAATTTAATAATTCACCATTAATTACAAAACAAATTGATGATATTTTGATAATTTTATCATTAACACAAGAATTTTTCAAATTAAAATTAAATGATGATTTAGAAATTGAAATTTCAGATTTAATGATAAGATCTGGTGCCTATAGAGCTATTGCACATATTTTTGCATCATCACATTTAATTAAGTTTAATAATGAAGAAATTTTTGCAGGATATTCATTGGCATTTATTTATGAATTTATTCAAAGGAAAAATATTGCTGAAAAATTAATTCAAGATGGTATATTTCATTTATTGACTGAATCACCTATTGCTTTAATTATTCAAAAAGGGCATATAACTCCATATTCTAATAATTTAACAATTGTCAGAATTCACAAACTGTGGGTAGAAAGTATACTACCAATTGTTTTAACTTTAATTTCACATTTTGGAGATAATATTACTATTCAACTTTGTAAATTAGCTCTTACATTTAAAAAACAATTCCAATATACAATTCAATCATGGTTAGAAACTGATAGTTTATTGAGTATGTCAATAATTGAAGAAACAGAACAACTGGTGATACTGGCTAAACTGTTGAATAGTTTAGATTGTTATAATTTTGTTAGCACTGAATTAGGTAAACCTGTTGATGATGTACGATTAATACCAGGTTTAGATACACTAGAGGAGAGGAAAATTTTTGTCAATGCATTGAATTATCTTTTAACACATCCAAAATACTTAGCTTTAAAGGTTAGAAATATAGAAGCTGATGTCGTCAAAATTGACCAACTCGCTGAAGAAATCAAATCACTTAAAGATTCATTATTGGTTTGATAGATTGATTTATATTGTTTTATTATAATTAACGATTTAGATATTGTAATATAAGACTGTAATTTGAATAGATAATATATATTAGATTGTTAAATATTCATACATTTATTAGCAACCGCTCATCATATAAGTTATGAAAGTAGTTATATGATTTTGGGTTGTTATTGAAGAAGTAGGCAAAATCATGCCATTGTAGGTTTACGATATTACACTACTCACATTTTTAGTCTGTCTCGATGAACTGAAAAATGACATGTCATTAGGAGGAACACAAACATTTATGGCTAGTATTAGAGCAGTTTCTTTGGGGTTAGTTTTAAAGTTAATGCAGAACAGCTAACCTAATTCTCGTTGATATATGCAACAGCAAAATGGCAGCTGGATGAAATTATACCGCTTTAATAAAAATTCAGTTTTGTTCATTGGTATTCTCCCTTACAATGCAATTGAAAACGAAATAGTTTACAAAAAAAGAAAGAACAGAAACTTTCAGTGCTAGTTTAATATGTATATTTGCAAGTTTATCGATTGTATAAGGAAACTAGCTTTTTTACCTTTCCTTTTCTCTGTTTATTTTTTTTACCATGCTTTAAGACTTTACATTGCCCAATTCAAATAGCAAGGCTAAGCCATATCCGTGGAGGCTCATAAATTTTGGTTATCGTATATTATTTTACTTTACTTTTACTTTATTTTGTTACTTGTCGAACATTCAGCGTATGAATATATTATAATTATATAGAAAAGGATACAATAAAGAGAAAAGAGATATATATATGTGGATGTGTTGGGATTTTATGTTATTAATCAGATGAGAGATATGAAGGGAACTGAAAAGTTGTATCAGAATCAATTATATTGTTGTTTTTAATTTTTTTAAACACACCCCATTTTTCCCTATCATATTCACCATAATATCCACTTGGCACTGAATTATTAGAGATTGTAGATTTATCAGTTCCACTAAAAACACGATTTTTTTGGATATTTTGAACGGCGAAATTATCAAGAAATTTGATATTTTTTTTCTTCACATGATGTAAGGATGGCGATGATGGTGATGGTGATGGTGATGGTGATGATGATAATGAAAGATTACTACTTATGATTAAATTTGGATTATGTCCAATGTTGTGTCGTTCACAATTGATACTATTTAAAATTGGTAAGACAGATAAAGTGTTTTTGCTACCTGATGCTGAATTTAATGATCTACCAGAAATCTTTTTCTTTGGCGAATTCCTTATAGTGTTTGCCAAATTTAAATCAAGTTCAAAATCTGAATCTGAGTTGTTCAACTCAATGTTTGAAAGTTGTGATGAATTGTTATAATTTGATAATTGTAAATTATCTTTAAAACTTAAAATTTTCCTCTTTAACGGACTATGAGATCTAGATCTGGATCTAGATTTTTTCATTGACATTGGCATTGACTTCGACATTGAAAATGCAGAAATTGAATTTGATTTTTTATGTGAAATTCTGAATGAGGATTTATCATTTGAATTTAATGTTGAAGTTGAAATAGAGTTACGTATTACCTTGGACAATGAATTAGAGTGTAGATTTGGTAAAGATTTTTGAATTTTAACTTTATTATTATTATTATTGTTGTTGTTGTTGTTGTTGTTATTATTGTTATTGATTTGGTGGTTATTATTCCCGTTTTCTTTTATTTCTTTATTCAAATCATCCACAAGGTAATTTTTTGATTCATAATAAAACAATTCTGAATCTAATAAATGATTCCATGGTTCTGGATTTAAATAATTATTTGCCAAATTGTTTTGATTCCAAGTTTTCGATGAAATATTATTCATGTTATTATTAATCGATGCAAATTTTTTATTATTGAATAATGGTTCAGAAATATTCAACATATGAATATCTTCTTCATTTATATTATAATTATCCGTTTCCAAGATGAAATTTTTATTTTCACCAATATAAGGTGTCTTGCTTTGGTTATTATTTAAATTTAAACTGAAACTTAAGTTTGAGTTAAAAGAATCATCCTCTAAAATACTACTTGGAATTATTGAATTATTCGACTGTTGTTCAATCTTTTTTCCCGTTAATCGATATGTATTTGTTATTTCATTTGATTTTTTTTTATTTGAAACATCCTGAATTTCTGCAAATTTAAGATTCAAATTATTTGTATTATTACTATTATAATAGTTGGAAACTAAAGTTTGTTTAGAATCTTTCAAATTAAGTTCAATATTATTATTTTCAACTTTCGAAGATTCAATTGAATCACATTCACTTGTTAACTTATTATCTTTTGCGTAATAATCATCATAATTGTTATTAAAGTTTAAATTTTTATCGCATTTAATTGCATTTTTTAAATCTAGATCAAACAATTGCTGAAATATAATCAAGGATTTAAACACTATTGAGATAATAAACGACGTAATCAATGATAATTTTAGTTGCCTCAGATATAGACTATTTACGGTTATTTGTTGCAAAATAATATTATCAATCCAATATATTCCTAAAATTGTTGAGAATAAAAAGCAAATCGAAGTTAATATATCCAGTATTTTAAAATTAGACTTAGTTTTCAAATATGATATAAGTCGAAATATCAAAATTATTCCATTTAAAAACTCAAAAATTGTTAACATTATCAAAATGATATCAACCTCAGTATCGATAATTGACTCTTTTACTGTTATTACCGCACCTAATGATGAATTTATGGACAATAGTAATATACTAAATAACCAGCATGTTATTGTGAGATACATTTTATGATTCATGATGTATTGCAATAAACATATGCCAAAAAAATACTACTCTAAAAATATGAAAGATCACAACAAGAAATAGAGTACCGAAAAACGGGGAATAAAAAGAAAAAAAAAAAAGAAAAGAATCAAAATACATGCAGGATGCACGGGAAACTCAAATCAAGATTGCTTTGTTTACCTTTTTCCTAATTTTGCAACTTTATTTTTCAATGTGATTACGTAAGTTTTTTATTATGATTGTTGTTATGACATTGTCACCGTGCGTCACGTGATGACAATACGGGGGGAGAGATTCATTTATCTTATTCACTTTATTCTTGTCTACATGGGTTACATACACCTATTTTAAAATACTACGCTACTCAGTTAATTTCTACGATTCTTAAACAAGTTTCATTAGGAAAAACAGTCTTACATTTTTTAAAACAATGTTTATGCTTCTCTGGGATCAACACTAAAATATCATTAAGAAATAAGATCATTTTTTTTTCTTCAAAATTTGCACGATCATCAACATATAGTGTTAAGTGGAATCCAACATTATCCTTAAATTTATACCTTCTCCAACAAATTCCAATCACTTCGTATGCTGGGAAATTCCAATTTAATTGTTCAGTTATGAGTAAATTAATAATTGAAATCCAAATATCCTTAGAATTATTTATTGGAATGATATATACGTATTCACCATATGATTTATTTTTATGCTTACCATGAAATATTGGTAATTCGTCGGACTTTAATAAAAAGATTTGCCTGTTTTTATTATAAATATAATAATCTAATAGCGTTTGAAATTCTTCTTCAAGTTTTTTAATTTGTGAATATTCGAAAATTTTCATAAAAATGGTAAATTTTGTATGATCTCTTTCTCTTCCTTTGTCATTATTCATCAACCATAAATTCCAAATTTTAATAGGCTCCATATGATTTTTTCCCATTTGAATATTTATCAAATCCTTCACATTAAATTGTTTGATTAAATAATTAATTTTATTAAATGAGTTCAAATTTTTATTATTATTGATTCTATTAAACTCAATAATTTCAGGTAATTTTAATGACTTAACTGAAAGTTTTGAAATTGCATTATTTTCTCCATTCTTACTATTAACTTCAAATTCAATATTTGCATCCATTTTTTTATCTTTTAAAAATTTAATTGATTCCTTGTTGATTCTTGAATAGTTGAACGTGTATAGAAAACTTTTTTCAATTATTTCTTTGGTATATGGATAATATACCATTTTATCTAAATTTTTATAAAATTCAAACTCTTTGTTCTTGTTATTCAAAAATAAATATATATTTTCATCCAAGTAATTTGCTTTTTTTGAATTGAAACAATTTTCACTTCTATTAAGGATCAAATTGGGTTTTCTAAAATTGTCAACTCTCCAATCACTTAAATTCATTATATCATTAAAATATTTTGGTGCATCGCTTAAATCATACATGCCGTTTTTATTTTTGGATTTATTTTTGGTTGAAAATTTGGAAATTTTCCTTGATAATGTATTTTTGGGTGAATCAGTTTTACATCTTTTTAAAGCTAAATTATCATTTGTTTCTGTTAATAAAGACTCTTTTGAATTAATTGAGATTGGCAAAGTATTAAAGGATTTAATTTCGAAAACATTTTCATTCTCTTTGTCTCCATCTTTTATAAATTCTTCTTCTGCTTCTTTTTCTGATGGTTTCAAAGATTTGTTTAAAAGGCTGAATTCTCTTGCGGTATCGTCATCATTATCATCATATATATTTTTAGTTTGAAAAGCATTTTCTACCTTATTGGTTTTTGTGTTTGGTAGTTTTACATTCTTTCTTGTATTTTTGTGCCTCCAAGAAATAGTTCTGAAAAGTTTTTTAAATTTATCCCTGTTTCTTCTTCTTTCACCAGTTTCCTTAACTTCACCTGAGTTTGGTTTTAAAATTTTAAAAATTGTGTCTTCGTCGATTGTTGGTGATGTTACAGGCGAGTTTAAAGCTAAATCAAAACTATCACTATCCGTACTTATTGCACTACCACTTATTTGGTCAACATGATTCCTATAAAACATCTTAAAATTGAAAATACCTGTGGTTTTGTTTGGAATGAAATGAAAAGTGCAAAGATATTTACCTTAAAAAGTAAATCCATGGTATTAACATTAGTCTATTCTTGTTGTTTCTTGCCAACGAACCCCAACCATTCTTGTCTCTCCCTTTTTACCAAAATTATTGCCAAATTGGGTAATTTTCATGTTGAGCCTTTTTCAAACAAATTAAAGGATTACGTAATTTCTTGAAAAAAAAAAAATTTTTTCTTTTTTTTTTTTCATTTCATGAAAATTTTATTGATAAACCCAAAAAAAAACAAATACTCTTCTTTTAAATGGTTGTAGAATCCATTTGGTTTTTTCAAGAATAGAATATAAATCACAGTGGCTTCACTATATTTTGGTATTAAAAAATGAGTGGTACCGGGGAAACATCAGGAAATACACACAATGGTAACAAAAAAAATATGCCAAATCGTAGAAGACAAAAACAGCTAAAAAGAATGGATGCTGAATACGAAGAAGCTCGTGAAACAGCAGAGAGAGCAGAAATCTTGTTAACTGAAGAAAATGGTTTTATTGAGGGTGAAGGAATGGAAAAAACATGGAGATTTAGACAAGAAGAAATTGTTGAAAATGTCGATATTTCAACAGCAAATAAAAGATTTGATTTAAAACTGAATGATTATGGTCCATATACAATTGATTATACTCGTAATGGCCGTGATTTGCTTATTGGTGGTAAAAAGGGACATATTGCTTCATTTGATTGGCGTCTTGGTAAATTAAATACGGAATTACATTTAGGTGAAACTGTTAATGCAGTTAAATATTTACAAAATAATCAAATGTTCGCCGTTGCACAAAAAAAATATGTTTATATCTATGACCATGAAGGTACAGAAATTCATAAACTTTCGCAACATGTCGACCCAACATTACTCGAGTTTTTACCATACCATTATTTACTAGTTTCAGCTGGTAAATCAGGTTGGATTAAATACCATGACATCTCAACTGGTGAATTAGTTTCACAATTAAGAACAAAACTTGGTTCAACTATATCAATGAAACAAAATCCTTGGAATGCAGTTATTCATGCTGGTCATTCCAATGGTCAAATAACACTTTGGTCTCCAAGTATGAGCACACCATTAGTTAAATTACAAGCTTGTCGTGGTCCAGTTCGTTCACTTGCTGTTAATAGAGATGGTAGATATATGGCTGCATTAGGTGCTGACAAAACTTTGAAAATTTGGGATATTCGTAAATTTGAAGAACTTGATAGTTATTATACACCAACCCAAGGTAATTCAATTGATATTTCAGATACTGGCTTAATATCCGTTGGTTGGGGTCCACATGTAACAGTTTGGAAAGATTGTTTCAAAAGTCATCAAAAAGACCCATATATGAGTCACTTAATACCTGGATCACAAGTTCAATCTACTCGTTTTGTACCATTTGAAGATATCCTTGGTGTGGGACATAATTTTGGATTTTCTTCTTTGATTGTACCAGGTTCTGGTGAATCAAACTTTGACGCACTTGAAATTAATCCTTATGAAACAACGAAGATGAGAAGAGAAGGTGAAGTTAGAATGTTAATGAATAAATTAAAACCTGATATGATTTCTTTAGATCCAAATGTTATAGGTACTGTGGATCGTAGAAAACCACAGGAAAGATTAACGGCTAGGGAAGCTAGTGAAAGAAAAATTGAAGAGCAAGAAACTTTAAAATCAACTGATGATGTTGAAAAATTCATCAAACCTGAAACTAATCCTAAAAATTCTGCACTTCGTAAATTCAAGAGAAAACATAGAAAGAATTTAATCTCTGAGCGTTCAATGCGTGTCGAAAAGGCATTAGAAAGGGAAAAGGAATTGAGACGTCAAAAACAAGATCTTGAAAATAACATCCAAAGTAAAAAGGACGAATTAGAAACTGCATTGGCTAGATTCAAATAGGTATTTTAATTTATCTCATTAGCAATAATGATGAAAGACTAAAAGAAATATTTACATCTATTTAAAAATTTTCTGTATAATAAATAAATTGAATTACATACTAATATTTTCGGCGTTCAATTCAAAAATAGGTAAAAAAAAAAAAAAAAATTATAATATAAATTATACAATTGGTTATAATATTCTATAAAAGTAAAACTGATTATTCAGACTCCAAATCTGCAAAATTATCTAATTCTGGATTAATAGTAAAAGGCTTAGGTAATGGAGCTTCCGTTATATTTTTTTCCTTCAAAGTTTTTGTTTTATCAAATGGCTTTCCTGGTTCATTATCCTTCAAAACAACAACACCGCAAATCGATCTGAATTTTCTAACTGGAGTGAATCTTGAGTTTTTCGGAAATGTAACATATTTTAATTGGGTTGGTAAAACTCTAGTCATATTTTCTAGTTGGTATGGAGTTTTGACATATAAAGAAGTTGATTGATTATCTTGTAATTCTTCATTATCTACTCCTGTAATTGTATCTTGACTCTTTTCATCTGCCTTCTCATCGATTTCCTTTTCATCAACATCCATTTTATCTTCTTTTTCTATTTCAGATTTTTCCTTTTTAGCAGCTCTAGTTCTAGCCCTATGTGTTGTTGAAAGAACAGCAGTTGCAACTTTTTCAGCTTGCTTTTCAATTTGAGTTTCAATCTTTGGTGGATATCCAAATACATCTTCTTTTGCGTGACAATTAATTTTCATATTTGGAATCTTTAAATTTTCAGTAATTCCAATAATTGAAGTTGGGGTAAAAGAGAGACATAAAAAGTGTGCAAGTGGATGCCAATACCAATATTGAGTAAAAATTGCTAAACCGACAATTGATTTCATATTAAGAGTATTAGTTTGAGGATTTTCCAATTGAATTGTTGTGTTTCTTCCACCAGCATCTATTATACCCTGAGCTAAAGTTGCACCAAATCTTGCTAATGATTCTTCATGTTTATTACTAACAATTGATGCAAGTTTTTCTTTAAATTCTTTAACTTTTGGATAAGTTTTCTCATTTTGTTGAATCAAAATCATTGATTTAGCTAATGTTGCACCTTGTCTAACAAAATCGACAGAATCAGTTGAAAGTGGTTCTAAAACATCTAATGCACTCTTTAAACCTCTACCAGAACAAGAGATACCTAATGCCATTGCTGAACCATAACGAACATATGGATTGTGAGATTGTGATAATAATTCAACAATTGTTGGAACTTTTGAATATTCACGTAATAAAACGAAACCTAAACACATAACAGCAACTCTTCTAACATTATCAGAAGAATCTGAAACTGCAACATGTAATAATTTTTTAATAGCAGATTTATTAGATGTACCACAATATGCTAAACCAATTGCATAACAACCACCATAACGTAAAATTGAATCTTTATGATTCAACATTTTTTCAATAAATTTATCAGCTTTATTTTCTATACCAAAACAAATTAAAGACATACCAATTGATAAACTTCTAATAATTGTTTCATGTTGAGTTTCTTGAGCATATGTAAACATATCATTTAAAGAATCTTCATTACCTGTACCTAACATAACTAAACCCATTGCTAAAGCAGCAGATTGACCTGAAATAGCAGAATCTGCATATAAAATAACATTCAATTCATTATATAAATCTAAATCTGCAAGACCCATTGCAGAAATACCAATACCTAAACAAGCACCATGGAGAATAACATCATTATCTTTATTTTCAACATTATCAGAATTTGAATCAATAATATTACGTAAATAATCTAAAATTTGATTATGTTGACCAGCATAAACTAAACCTAAACCAAATAATGAACCACCATTGGTATAAGAATTTGAAGTATTTCCAGGTAAATAAGGTTCAAGAATTGCACGACCTTGAGATAAATTACCTTTATGAATTACACCAAAAGCTGCAGTTGCAGAAAATTTTGACCAATGATTTGCCTTACCTAACCATTCCAAATTTGATCTAAAAAATGAATCATCAGTTGTACCTGCATGAATAAAAGCATTTGCAAAAGTTACAGCAGAGTGATATAATGAATTTCTACCATCTAAAGCTTTTTTAGTAGTATTTAAAATATTAATATCAATATTACTATTTTTTGAAAGGAATGTAATATCTAAATCACAAGTTGGAATACCAGAAAGAATTTTTTTTAATTTAATAGTAACTGAAGATAATTGATCAATTTCTTTATCATTTGAAATGAATTTTAATGTCAATGATAATAATTCTTGAGAAGCTATACCAACTAAATCAAATGCAACTTGATAAGACATTAAAATATTATCATTTGAATTTAATAAAATTTTGAAAACTTTATGAGCATAAATTGGATCATTTAATTGAACAATAATTTTAGTAACTAAGAAATAATCAGGATTTGATAAATTTAATAAAATTGTAATTAAAGTATTTAAAGTTTCAGTTTTAAAATTAACATCATTAATAACAGTTGTTGAACAAGTTAAAATATAACTTATTAAATTCATTAAATTTTCATTTGAAATATTATTTTTAATTTGATCATCAATTAAATTTTTTACAAGGTCAATACGATAACTTTCTAATGAAATACCTAAAACTAATTTAATTTCACCATCTTTAACACATTTTAATAACATTTGTTCAAAAAGAATTGTTAATTGAGGATCAATAAATATGGAATCATCTTTATATTTTAATTGAGATAATTTAATATAAGATTCAATACATTTTGAAACTATTGTTTCAACAAATTCTGATTTTTCGTTAGTATTAAAAGCATCACCAGCTAAAAGTGAATATTTAACTGCTGAATCATAATCACCTAAATTATAATAAACTTTTGAAGCTAAAAGTGCAGCTAATTCTCTATGAGTAAATTGGTTATCTTCAAATAATTGTTCAATTGCAGTAATTTTATTTGCAATTTCTGACCATAATTGATCAACTTGTTTGTCTAATGATTTTAAAGCATAAACTTTTAATGAAGGATCTTGTTCATCCAGTAACGACAAATAAGGTGCAGCTGATGTAATTACAGACATCTTATTTGAGTTGTTTCTATTAAATGTATTATAAAATTAGTATTCTAAAATGTAATCAAAATAAATAAATTCAAAAAGATATGATGGCAAAAAGACCCATCAACCCTCTTTTGCCACCGAGAAGAAGAGAGAGAAAGAAAACTCATTGAATATGAAAAGAAAGCTATTTGCGCGATAATTTATTCTTATTATTATTATGTACAAACAATAATTTAATTAATTATGTTTATTTTGTTCAGTTATAAAAAAAATATAAGAACATTATGTTGAAAGTGTCCTGTATATGCTAGTAATGATATATAAGAGAAAGAAAAAAAAAACTATAAAAATGTAGATAGAATAGAATAGGAAAGAATATGAAGAAAGAAAAAAAGGAAAAAAGTAAAAAAAAAAAGCATTGTAAATTGATTAATACAGTAAAGAGTGCAAAAGTAGTTGAAACCCCAAAATAAGAATAAAAAAAAATAATGATATAGATAAATAACAAGAATTGAATGTAAAATTGAAAGTAAAATTAATTAAGTGAATTCAATTAAATGAATAAATAAATAAATAAATGAATCAACTTAATTTAATTTAATTTGATTTAATATAATAATCTAGTTGAAATATTGAAAGGTGTAGCTTCTAATTCAGCATTTAAATTTTTAATATCTTCATGATTGACACCTGAAACATCAGCCATTAAATAAGCAATATCACCTCTTGAATCTGAAAATTGTTTTTCAATATTATAATCAGATAAAATTTGATTAACAGTTTTTAAAACACCTGGAACATTTTGATGAATGTATAAAATTCTACAAACTTTTTCTTCATCGAGATCTAAAGCTCTTAAAGCAACTTCAGGGAAATTAACAGCACCAATTGAAGCACCTTCATTTAAATATTTTGTTAAAACTGTACCAACTTCAATACCAATTGCAGATTGAGCTTCTTCAGTTGAACCACCAATATGAGGAGTTAAAATAACATTTTTTAAAGTTTTTAATTCATCAACAAATGGTAATAATTCATTACCATTAAAATAAGGACCATTAGCTCTTGGTTCTTTTGGATAAACATCAATACAAGCACCAGCTAATTTACCAATTTTTAAAGCTTCAATTAAAGCTGGTATATCAACAACGGTACCTCTTGAATTATTAATTAAATAAGCACCATCTTTCATTTCAGCTAATTGAGGAGTTGAAATTAATTTCTTTGTATCTGAAGTTTCAGGAACATGAAGAGAAATAAAATCAGAATTATTTAATAATTCTTCTAATGAACCAACTTGTTTCGAATTACCTAATGACATAATCATTAAAATATCATAATATAAAACATTCATACCTAAAGCTTCAGCTAAGACTGATAATTGGGAACCAATATGACCATAACCGACAATACCTAAAGTTTTACCTCTAACTTCCCAACATCTAGCAGATTTTTTATTCCATTCACCATTATGTAATTCAATATTTCTATCACCTAATTCTCTTGATAAAGCAATAATTTCAGCAATTGTTAATTCAGCAACTGATCTTGAATTTGAGAATGGTGAATTAAAAACTGCAATACCATTCTTTGCAGCATATTCTAAATTGACTTGATTTGTACCAATACAAAAACAACCAATTGCAACTAAATTTTTAGCATTCTTTAAAACATTTTCATTTAATTTAGTCTTTGATCTAATACCAATTGCATGAACATCTTTAATTTTTTCAATTAATTCTTCTTCTGGTAATGAAGTTTTAAGGAATTCAACTTGATAACCTTGATCAGCGAAGATATTAAGTGCTGTTTGATTAACATTTTCTAAAAGTAAAATTTTAACATCACCAGTTGAGAAAGGTTTAAGAGTCTTGGTTTGTTTGAAATTACTTGGTCTATATTGATCTAAATAAGAAGCATTTGGTGAAGTTGAAACTGTGTTTCTTGGTGATAAACCAGTTTTTTCAAATGCTTGAGTTAATTTTGAGATTGGTTGTGGGGATGACATTATTTTGTTTTTTCTATTTCGTTATAGTCTGATTAAGAATATTCAGTGATTAAATTATATGGTATATTTTATGAATGAAAAAAAAAA